>JAOEHI010026334.1:0-25886 GCA_025447815.1 Percopsis transmontana
ATTTTGGAGAATGTTATCTACTTGTAAAACTGGTGGTTAACCGGTTCAATTGTTGACAAATGTACTAATTGTAAGTCTCTTTGGATAAAAGCGTCTGCTAAATGCTGTAAATGTAAATGTAAAATATATATACAGTATATTTAGACCAGTCTCTTTGAACATGAAATTACAACTGTAGATGCTCTGAATGTCTTCCCTCTATTCTGCTTAAAGGACCGCTGGGTGGGTTTAGTCACAGAGGACATTACAGTTTATGTTTAAATATAGTTTACCTTTCTGTGAACTAACTCATTTGCTTATTCTGAATTTCCCATGATGTGGTAAATCGCATTCAATTGGACTCATTTGGTCCCCAATGTAGGCCAAAATAAAGACCAGGCATTATTTGGAAATTATTTGGCCTTGTAGATGTGCACTTGGGCCTTATGTGTGTGCATGCTTGAGGTCCCAAATCTCCTTCGCTATTTGTTCTCCATGTCAATGAATTGGAGTCCCAGCCAGCGGCCCCCACACTTTCACCTTTAAATGTCCAGCGTACTCCAGGCATATGAAAGTTTTACCCACAGGAAGCCGAAGCAGAAACCCTCACTTTGACTGAAAGAGTGGTGAAAAGTTAAACGAGCCTGACGTCTGCTCATGTGTGTGTACGCGTGAATGAATATGTTGTTTTCTGCAGCACAGATATTTTGTACATGCATGTGTGCATACATATTTGTCTGCGTCGTAGAAGACATGATGGTGCATATATAACTAAGCTGACCCACCCTATCTCTATCTATGCTGCTCCCTTCATGTCTCTACTTGTCTCTATAGCTTGGTGCTTTTCGAAAGTTTTAAAAATTGGAAGTTGTCCTTTCTAAGCGTAAGGTCCGGATTCAGTGGACATTTTGTTCTAAAAACGGCAAGAGTGAAAGAAAGTTGAGGAGATAACTGGAAATCACAATGGAAAGAGCTGAAAGAATCTTTATAAGAACATTTGAGCAAAACCCTTATAAATGGCAAACGATGTTCTCAACTGCATAGCCTACATGTACTTTATTAATGAACTCATATGAAGTGTGTATGTTGGCAGGTGGACAGTGATACCATTTGGAACGAGGTCCACTCATCGAGCGCAGCTCGTCTGGCCGTGGGCTCGGTTGTGGAGCTGGTCTTCAAAGTAGCATCGGGAGAACTCAAGGTCAGTTCTGTACTTTTACTTTCCATGGGAACTCACCAAATGTGCATGCAACTGGGTCTGCTGGAAGATCACTTCTATAGATACCTAACTTGGGTGTGAAAATAGAACCTCCAAGTGCAGATAGTGAAACTAACTTTTAACAGGCTCAATAGTTATGTTAGCTAAGAAATACATACCTCTAACTTTAACTTTCAATATTTATCATAATAGATTAACCTCAATATATATTTTACTAATTGCTTCATACCCTAATACATGACATGATGCCAATTCAATGTGAGTGTATATTAGGGTAGGCTATTAGTTCTGTCTGTATGTTTAGCCAGCGCTAATGAATTAACCAAACCACCGATAACAGCGCTAACACCTCAAACCGGAAGAACTGGCGTCTCCCATTTGCCATACCGCCCATGCCAAGGTTCTTATTAGCATCACTCAAACTGCCCCCCAAACCCCCCCTCCTATCCTGCCATGCCCACCATCCAGCCTTCCTGTGTCTGTGGTCACGCCTGGCAGCGGCCATTTAATGTTTGAACCCAGTGGGGCGCCCTGGTACGTGGGCACTATGAGCGCTAACAGTCACCGCTAACAGTCACCGCTAACAGTTGTGCTTTATTAGCCCCACACCACAGCCACCTGCAGAGCAGCCGTCGCTTTTTGTGCTAGCTTAGCCTCGACGCACCGCAGACTAATGACATTCCTCAGAGACGGTAGCCCGCCATGCTAACACCCAGATGGTGTTTGGCTAGCAAGGCTCACTTTCAGTACCTCGTATACATCTGGCTGTGATTACTGAGAAGAATGACTTGACAGTGTTTTTTTTATTCTGTAAAGTTTTTTTTTTGTTTAAGTTTGGATTTGTAATAGCAATTTCAAAGAAAAAGAGTAAGCAGCTATTTAAAAAATATACTAAAAAGTGTGGGGGGAAGAATACACTTCCTTCGTATAGGGTGAAAGTTTACAAGAAGTGACTTACACTCAGCTTAACCTGGTTTTAACAAATATACACAAACTTGTGGGATCTCTCAGAGCCCTCACCTGCGGTGCTAATGGCAGCTTTCCACCTACACTAACAACCGTCTGAAAAGCCACAAATCTCTCTGGGCCACACACTTGCTGTGCGCAAATGATGCAAAAGAATTTATGTTTTCAGATAGGATGAGGATATCAGTCAGTAGTAATAATAATAAATATTATAAAAGCAATATAAAAAAAAATATTTGACCAAATATAGGATTTGATACAAAATGTAAATGATCTTTTTTGGAATTGAGAAACGTGTTTCAAATGATAATTGTCATTGCCAACCCCTATCACAAATACTGTATTCTGTCACTCTATATTTTGTTGTCTTTAATCCCTTGCTTGGAGATCAGTGTATCACCGCCCTCACACACCTAAACACACACACACACTACGCAGGCACAGGACATCCTCGGCTGAGGTAGTTGTTTTCTAGAATAATCTCCCGTTCGGCTTCTAATCCACAGCAGCTGACTCAACATCATTAGGCCAGCCCAAGTCATTCTACATCGGCTCCAACATCTATCTAACGTCCCCTCATCGCTTGGGATCCCTCAAAACAGTGGGCGGGAATCCCGCAGGTCCTCACATTAGCACAGCTGCCCCTAAATGACCCTACACAACCGCGCGCGTTTGTGTGGGTGTGTGTGTGGGGGGGTTATTTGTTCGGAGAATTACGTTTTCATTTATCCAAAGCTTAAGGACCATTAATATAGATTATGACATCGATGTATCATTCAATTACCATTAAAAGGAGGTCAGACTTTTGTTACCACCTATTTTCAACTCTGTTGAAAATCTGCTACGGCCTGTTGATTGCTTGTTTGCTTTGAATTGCAACGGCAATTTAGCTCACAAGATGCTCTGGTGCGGTATGGGAAAAATGTTAACGATAAGGATCTAGTGGTTGTGGTTTTGGGAAATGTTCATAAATGTTGCTTTAATCTCTCCAAAGGCAATCTGGTCACTATCTGTTCCTCTATCGTAGGTAAGGAAAACGTGCGTGTTTACGTGCCAATAATGTTTACAGAACTCCCTAACATCTAAACGCTTTATTTTGTCTTCATGAAACAGAATGGTTTCGCTGTTGTCCGACCCCCAGGACATCACGCCGAGGAGAGCACGCCCATGTAAGTAATGTCCATCGAAAGTAACGTGTCCACAGTAACTAAGACAGTCCTTTTTACTTCTGCGTGTTTGGGGACTAGAAGAAGACTGGCGTCAAACACCTGTGTTGAGCTTGCCTTCCTTTTTTCTTGTCCCGTTTCTTTTTTTTGTTCTATTCTCTCACTGTCCCTCCACCCCTTCCTTCTCTCAGGGGGTTCTGCTACTTCAACTCAGTAGCCATTGCAGCCAAGCTCCTGCAACAGAGACTGAGTGTCAACAAGATCCTCATTGTAGACTGGGTAAGTACACATACTAGCTGTTCCTATCTTTCTCTAGGAGCGTAACCGCTGCTTTGGCCGTATGATGTAGGCCCCTCCACTTCCTGTCAGCCTAATACGTATTCAGAGTCAAAGGAAACTCACCTGTGAAACTACTGCTGGATAACGAATCACAGTTGGGTACATACTGTATGCCAACCTTACCTTTTAAAGGGACACACATCAAGATGTGGTTGGAATTGTCATTTAAACCGGCATCAGGAAAAGTTGTTTTTGGTTTGCATCTCTGAAAGCTGAGTGGCTTGCATTCTCACCCCTGCAGCCATGCACATTAATTGTTGCATTGTTGCATTGACAGTTGCATTTCAAACATCAACAGTGAGCTAGGGCAGACGATTTTGGGGTTCTGGTGGTACGATGAGACCTTTTATGAGAAGATGTCAAATGTTTTTTGCAAAGAATTCAATACATTTGTTGTACACTCTACCCAAAAAAAAGATTTTGTTCTTATCTTGCTGGTGGGGGCAGGATAGTCTAGTGGTCTAGGTGTTTGACTCCCAGCCAGAAGGTCGTGGGTTCGAGCCCCAGAGTTGGCCTACCTGTAAACATCTTCGAGCAAGATGTCTAACCCCTATCTGTATTTTTTATCTATGTAATAGCATGGATAAAAGCGTCTGCTAAATTACCTAATTAGAATTGGAGTTGGACTCGCTACATACACATTTATTTAAGTGTTTCTGCTTTAAAGGAGTAGAGTGTCTACAGCAGTGGGATGCTGAGAAGAAGATGGGTGGGGTTCAGGGTGGTGTTGGCCCATTCACAAATATGAACCATAGGCTGCTGATTCCAAACCTACTTTGTCATCGTTGGGCCTGTGAAACAGCCACAACCCAGATATTTGGCAGTTTCAGCGACGGCTACTTGAAACATGAGTTATGTAGGTCAGGCGCTCTCTTTGCACGGAGGGGGACTTCACTGTTTTAGAGGCGAAATCGTTTTTTGTTTTTTTTAATGGGGCATGACAGACCTTTGGCTGTGACCGGGAGCATGGTGCCGTCCTGGGTCAGTTGTGGCATTTGACAAACATCTTTGAAGACATTTTTCATTTCCTGCCTGTCTGTCACATGCGCACTTATGGGGCAGCTACCTGAATTGTTTTTCATGCCACGTCTCAGGGACAGAATGAAGCTGAGCAACCCTCCAGCAAGAGGGTTGTATTAGCATTTTTGGGTTGTATTAAAAAAAAAAAGATAAAACAGGAAAGGCTATAAAAATTGAGGTCCTTTTTAAATCATTTCATGTTGGCAGCAGTAGTTAAAATGTAGTGCTAGTGTTTTCAAAATAACTGGAAGGAATTTATTAAATTCACATGACTGTGCCTACTGGTTGCAGCAGGCCGCAGCTGAGTTTGTGTTGTGTCTGGCATCCTTGTGGCTTAGTTTCATCCAGTGCGTCTCCTTACAGATGGTGGTGACTGTCTCTTTTCTAGCCAATGTTTTCTCAGTGTCAGTTTGTGTCAGTTCGTCAAATTCCAAGGGCTGCTTCTGATTAACAACAGAGTTGTTGGCTGTGGAACGAGCCTTAATCTTACCTGCCAATCAAACTATCTCTGAAATATGAGATGTACTGCTCCCCTGTGTAGCATACTGTTGTTGTTTTGTCTTCATATAATTGCACAACTAGGAGGAAATGATCTCACATTGCGATTTAATTCGTGAATTTCATGCAACAGATAACATGATTAACTATTTACTGGGCATGCTGACAAAAACAGACTTACTGCAACAGTAAGTCGCAGGATTGTGTAGGAAGGATAATGCACAGGGAAGTTCATCGTGAGCATGGCCTGATGGCCACAAAACAGCTTATCTCTGCCTCCCTGTGAGCATCCTCGTGCAAGATGCCTGCTCCTTAATACATTGTACCCGCTATAGGTTGCTTTGGATAAAAGCGGCTGCTAAATGACCTAATTGTAATTGGGGATTGAATCAAGTCTGCTTCCTATGTCCAGAATTATGACTACTAATGAAAGAGACTTATTTGCTGAGAATTTACATTCACTTGTTTATTTACAAAAACCTATCACTTGCTTGTCTCTGCAAGGATGTTCACCACGGTAACGGCACCCAGCAAGCGTTTTACAGCGACCCTAACGTTCTCTACCTGTCCCTCCATCGCTATGATGATGGAAACTTCTTCCCTGGCAGCGGAGCACCAGATGAGGTCTGCTAGTTTTATTTTGTTATTTTCTGTTTATTATTTCAAAATTAAATAATTTACAAGATCTCTAGAGAGAAAAACAATGTCATCTCTAGCGTGTATGTACTGTATATTCTAATTTTGATTTAAAGGGATATTGAACTTTGGTTAAACCCTCAACTGTAGTTTCCATGCAGTAACTCAAGTCCTCACACTGATCATCAGGCGAGAAATAATCCATCGTTCACAATATGGGATGGACCAGAAACATTTTTTTTTTTCTAACACCCATTTACTTCCACTGTTTTTCAGAAACATATACTTCTAATGTGTGTACAAGGTTGATTGATGTCTCAACCAGTAAAGCGTGTTCTCAAGTTGGAGGAATTGAAGATATATTTATGTTTATGGACATAAACCTTAAATGAAACATTACAACAATTTGATGATGCACGGTGGACGTCAATCGAGGGTTTAAAAAAAGTTCAATAACGTTCAAATATTGTAAAAATTTTGTTCATGTTTCAGACAATAATGGAAAAATAGGTTTAAAATAGGTTTTCATTTATTTATTAGTTGATTATTTTGCATTCATGCCACTGTTTATGCATGCATCAGTAAGTCTATGTAATATTAATCCGGTGTGTGTATCACAGGTGGGCAGTGGGGCCGGTGTTGGCTTTAATGTGAACATGGCATTTACTGGAGGACTGGACCCTCCCATGGGTGACGTAGAGTACCTGGCTGCTTTCAGGTGAGACGCTGGGATCTAGGAACGGTGGCATTGTGAGCTCAATAGAATCTGGAACAGCCTAATTTTAACTCCTATTATCCTCAAATATCTGACTTGCAAAAATTCAATTTTCACACAGCACTGAATTTGTGGTAAATCTGTGCTAAATTCCCTCCCAATTACCACTGCTCTGTGGGAGGCAGAAACTCACTCTCTGCCTCACGTTTAATAAGAGATCACAATAAAACAAAGAAATATTGTGAATGTGTCCAATTGGCTGGATGCTGAAATTCATCAAGGATATTTAACCCCCTCTGAAATATGTGACACAAAGGGCAAAGCTAGCTAGATGAAAAGCTAGCTAGTTTTAAAGCAGAACTTAACTGTTAAAACCTTAACTCTGTAGCTTCCTTATTTCAATATTAAGTCGTCATTAACATTCGCTGACGTTCGGCAAAAAAACTCCATTGTTTGTGGACCGGAAACAGGTCTGTATTTTCATTCGCCGTTGACTTCCATTGTTTCTCAAAAACCTACTTCTAACGTCTACAAACCTAGTCTTCATCTGTACTGGTAGTATTCTCACGTTACTCCCATCCGAGAGGTTGTGTGAGGGTCATGCGGTATGTATGATTTGTGTTAGCACTGTACAGTATAGCCTGGGCTGTTAAACCACCAGGGAGCTCACCCTAACACCTGGCCTGAAACCTATTAGGGCCGTTGTGTAGGGCTATTTTTAACCTCTCACACACAACCGAATGCCCGGACACGTACATTGGGCGAATCCAGTGTACACTTATACAAGCATACTAAAACAGGCATGCACTCAATCATTGCTACATACAGTACGCATCACCCACAAACGCACACGTACACACATACATGGGTTTTAACAGACATAGCCTGCCAACATATGGCGAAGAGCAGGTCTGAATTGGTTCCAGTCCTCTTTGAAGATGAGGCCGCGTGTGCTTCTGCGCATCAGTCTGTCTGTCCGAGCCAGACACATCAAACCATCAGTCTATGGCTGCTAGCCGCTGTCGGCACGCAAGCTCTCGGAAACACACCTCTCTCTCTCTCTCTGTCTCTGTCTGTCTCTCTCTGTCTCTCTCTCTCTCTGTCTGTCTCTCTCTCTGTCTGTCTCTCTCTCTCTCTCTCTCTCTCTCTCTCTCTCTCTCTCTCTCTCTCTCTCTCTCTCCATCCATCATCATTTATCTATCCTCCCCCACCATCCACCTAAATCCAACTGACATTCTGAGAACATTCTAGATAGTTTTTTGCCGACTAATGTAACGTACGCTAGGCTAATTAAAGATTGATGTGTGATGGAGTCGATGGTTGCCCTGTGATGGACTGATGTGTTTGCCTCACACCCAGCGTCAGCTGGGATAGGGACCAGCCCTACATGATGATGATGATGATGATGCAGGTGAAGATGTTAGACAGATAGCCAGGCGGACGTACAGTAAAACATCTTTCAGTCATCACAAAAAATTATTTTCAGTGGAATCCACGGATGTTCTGAGTTTGGCTTGTTTTTGCTGGATTTTGCAGAAAACTAGTACAATAAACTATTTTAAGTTATTTCACAAAATATTTTTGTGAAATAACTTAAGTGTGGCGTGCACTGGGCGTGTCATAGTCTTGGCATGCGTGTCTTGTCTATTGCGATCAGGTAATTTAGCACTTTAGACACTTTTATCCAAAGCAACAGTAAGTACAATTACTAAGGATTAAGGCGCAGGTAGGCAATTACAGGACTGTGCCTTATCAAGCCCCCTGTCAAGAGTGGGGGGCAGGTCCTTGGCATTGTAAAAGAGTGTGCAAGAAATAGGAGTTTTTATGGAGGGGGTGGGACATGAGATCAGGAGAGGTGTCACCCCAGACCTTAACATCATCAATCCCTGGGAGCCATAGCAGGATATGATGATGGATATGTCCCAGTGGGGGACACACACTCTGACAGACTGCTATACCACACATGTACACAACCACACACACTAAGTTATACACACATAGATACAGTATAGTCACACACATCCAGTTATATTTGCATACACACAAACAGCTGCAGCACTGTACACAGTACACAACACTGGGCTGTATACACAAAGTGCTCGCCCAAATGCACGTGCTCTCTTTCTCCCCCTCCTTTGAGAGGGGATGCGTGCCTTGCGGCCAACACTGTCCCATTCCTCCGCTGGACTATGCCACGTTGCATTCGCAGGGGATCAAGTCTGTGCCTTTAGGAAGCACAGAGGAGGAAAAAACAGATAAGAAAATTTGCCCTAATGAAAACCAGAGCTTGCACTCTCTCTCTTTCTCTCTTTTGCTGTCTCTCTCTCTCTCTCTTTCGTTCTCCCTCTCTCACCTTCTCTCCTCCATCCCTGTTTTGCCATGAACTTGGAAAGAAGAGAGGAGGAGAAATGGACTTAATTCAAACCAGCTCTTTGCAGGGCCAGATGACAGGGCTTTGAAGTGTGCATGTGCGTGCATGTTTGTGTGTGTTTGTGTGTTTTGCGCTCTCTCTCTCTCTCTCTCTCTCTCCCTCTCCCTCTCCCTCTCCCTCTGTGTGTGTGAACGAGGGGGAAGCCTTAGAACACTGCAATAGTTAGCCTGCTGTTGTCTGGCTTAGTGAGCCACATTACATTGAGATCTATACAAAAAATGTATTAATTGTTTACATTTACACTCCTATTAAAAAGAATGCATCACAATATTGTTTTATTTAATGCAGTTTATAACATTTGAGACCACGATTTGGAACAACTGGATGATAACTTGGCATTATCGCAGCACAAGTATTTGCCTAATTCTCAAACAAGTACAGCATGGGCGTGTGTGTGGATTTCCAGTCTTACGGCTGGGAGAAAATACATTTATTGATTGTCGTAAAATACTTCCTCCTCCCACCCGGACATTTTTGCACATGTAGGACATGTTTGCTGTATTACATGTAATAATTAATTAATACATATCTAAGGTTGGGCAAAAAACAAGGCGAATCAAGACTCAAAGTTTCCCTTTTGAGAGGAGCTTTATTTCCTTTTTCAGTGAGAGAGAACTGGCAGGTCGTGCTGTCATGAGGAAAAGAAAATGATTTATGTTATGTGTGCATTGAACTTGACTGTTCTACCGCACAATGCACGGAGACCTCTTTCTGTGCATCCATAAACATGTGTACACACACACTCACAGGCCTGAGTCCGGTGTCTAATGTTCTACTGTGATACGTGCTCACCTGTTGCTAGGGTAAACCAAACACCGCCAAACAACAGTTTACCCTACGTGCCAACGCTTCCCCGATGAAGAATTCTCAGCGATGTCTCAACAAACCAGAGGGGCCAGCGGTGGTTTGGATCGCAGCCCCGGCGTGCTCAGGATGTCCCGTAGCTATGGCTCGGTCGTAAACTCTCTCCCCTGCCGTAATTATCAAAAAATAAGAGCCTTTTTTTTTTTATCTTCACACGCTCCGGCACTGATTCACGTACAATTAGTCCCCCTTAAAAACCCTTGTTTCATCTCATACTGAATCTCTAATTGGTCTCTGTGGCTTTCCGTCCCGATATTTCCATGGGGTAGGCTTGGAACAGATGACGCCAGCACTTTTTTTTTTTGATGAGACCAGGAGCGTCTCTGTGTTGGAGAAGGTGGAGGGGTGGGTGGGTTGTATGCGATCCCTCTGTTGATATATTAACCTTGGCGTTCAAGGCACTTTTCTGCAGTGTGCAGCAGCCCACATGAGTGCGTGTGGCCAGCTCCCTTTGCTGTGGGGTCTTTTATGGTGCAAATGTTAATGGGCCAAGGCTGGGGTGTGTGTGTGTGTGTGTGTGTCTGTGTGTGTGTGTGTCAGTGGATGGTCTAGTATTTATGTACTGTATGTGTGTGGGTGGTAGGCGAGAGGAAGATCTGTAAATTATGTGATCAAACCCGAAATTGCAGCTGAAAATATAAACCGCGTCTTTGTCTAAGTGGTTTAAATTCTCATGTAATTTTCACGTCTAAGTTTTTTTTCCCCCTGTGAAAACATTTGTGTTGAAAACAGAAAGCACATCATGAATTTGGTCAGTTGAAGATTGTGTACAAACGAAGAAAGCTCATTAGTTAGACCACTAAAAGCAAACATGATTCCAAACATGTATGAACAAGTAGGCCTTTCCCCTACTTGTACATACATGTATATTATTCTTCTAATAATAAAAAGAAAACCTTATTGACAAATTTGCCATAAAAAAAGAACTGGATAACCACCTACTGTACAAAGAATAATGATACCTGATAAGGAATATAAAGTTGGCAAGCTAAGCTGCTCATTCATTACTCACTCACTCACTCAATGTTCTGTCTAGACCCCTCCCTCTGCCATCTCCTGTGTTCCCTCTTTTTCCCTCTCACTTTATTTTGTTTTCTCTTCCTCCTTCATCTTTGTATGACGTTTCCTCTTAAGCTGGTGCTTGAGGCATGCTGACACACACACAGTGATGCATACGCTCCTTAATGTATCCTAAATGTATGGCGCTCCCAAAAAAAAAATCCTTGTAGTGACTCCTGCCTCTCCCTCAGACAGCTGTGTGTACGTATGTGTGTGGGGTTGTTGGGGGGGGTTGGTGTGCCCAGTGGACGGTTATAATTTGGTGGCTAGAGGGAAATGGAAAAAAACTGTGGCCTCGGGGAAACTCGGGGGCAAGTTGCCCGTCCACAGCCTGCACACCAACTCCATGTTACTGAGGTCAGAAAAGTACAGGGGACCTATGACGGAACCCTGTGGTACTCCGTCACTCATAGACCTCACCAAAACACTGCCCGCCTGAATATGCTGAAATGAAGAAAAAAAATCATCTGTAGTGCACAGCTGCTCCCAAAGACCCAGTAGCTCTGCCATCTGGGAAGTTGCTATTATTATACAACAGCCTGCTAACCCTGATCCCAGATCAGCATTATACAATGAATTGCCGGCTCTATTCCTTAGCATGCTAGTATACTGTATCTATTTACTAAAATGCTAAATTAACAATAACATCAGTACTAATAATATATGTCCCACTTCTAACTACATCAACACTAAAATGAGGAAGCCTTATCTAATCTAATTTAATCCTTGCCTTCAAACCAATACCAGTATGACACAGAGAGCCAGCACTGGAAACTTCAACCACAATTTAATGAATCATAGTATCCCATGAGTGATTAGATGACATCAGTGATCAAATGACACATAGAGCACACACATATCCTTTACAGTCTGTGTGTTTGACAGAGGGCCTGCCACACCCATTCACAGTTAGAATTATCTTCCATAATTAACACTCCTGAAGCACACACACACACACACAAGAGCTTGTACATTAAAGAAAGAAAAATAAGATGACTGTTTGAAGTGGACTGTTTCACAGTCTCTTAAACTTCAGTGTTTTTGGCCTTTTAGTGTCTTTAACCCCTGAGAGTTGACGAAAGCTTGTATTATTTTCTTTTGTGCATTCCTTATCCAGGAGTGTTGACAATTAGCCTCTATTCAGCAACTTCTATCATTTCAAATACTCTCATTGTTTTCTATCTAGTTCAATTGATGACCCTTCTTTAATGGCACAAATATAAGAAAACTGCAAAATGTGCTCTGTCACTGCCGTAAAGGGTTTTAAAGCCACGCACTATGCAACTTTCCTCCTGGCAAAGGTGAAGTATTTAAATGCCCATGTTAGTCATGTTAGCTCATTCTAGTTACATTAACCTGCCTAGCAGTAAACAAACCGTCGCTCAGGCAAACATATTTATTGCACCAATGTGGAAAAGCATAGCTGATTTTTCATCAGCGTTTTTCAATGGGCAAATAATACTAGGAACTGCAACTATAATGGTACTTGGAGCTGCAAACATTTAACTAGGTACTGCAAGAATAATGGCAGGAAAGTCCAGTCTGACCAGTAGGGTGTAGTGGATGAGCAAGTGTTTAACATTTTGTTGACATTGTTTTCCCCTTGTTTTCTTTTTCTACTAGGACGGTGGTGATGCCTATTGCCAATGAGTTTGCCCCAGACGTGGTGCTGGTATCATCAGGATTTGATGCAGTGGAGGGTCATGCATCACCACTAGGGGGCTACAAACTAACAGCAAAATGTAAGTGCCAAGTCCTGCATGACTACTGATATTCAAGCATTTCTATTACAGTGCTGTGCGGATGATGTGCCATGAAGATGAGGCTTTTCATAAACCCTACACATCCAATCCATTACTGCTATATGCGCCTTGCATCAAGATTAGTTAGTCATTTTCTTGTTGGAAATGATGATAAACGTTTTTTAACTGAAGTTAGGTGTCTTCAGATATTTCATCCGTCCTTCTCGCTCACATTTTGTGAAGGTCACTTTGTGAAGGTTTAGGCTTTAGGTGTACACTACCACACGACCTCACAATCATTGAATATACATAAACACACATGCTTGTGCACACCAGCACTTGTCCCGTCAGTAGAAATAAGCAGTCCTCAACTGCTAGACATTTATAAAGATTACATCTATGTCCCAGAAAGAGCTGCTTTGATTGGATTGTTTGGGCCCATGCTAAGAGAGATCGTAAACAGTGCTGAGAAGAGCCAGTAGTCATGGCTCTTAAGCAACTGGAGATCTCTACACTCTACTCTAAACACTCTGGCTATAACAACATGGTGGCAAACACACAGCCTAAAATGTGCCATTTGCTATACTCTAAACAGTGCCCTAATCTGATTCATGCCTGTGGTCTGATGTGATGCTTTTCTAATGGACAGCGATTGGGTCTCAGTATGAAATGACAGTGTTTGATTGAGTTTCATTTATTTATTTTCAATTTAAAAAGACATATGATTCACATATCATTCTTGCTGCTACATAAACGGTGTCCATAAACAAATGACTAGAGAACAAGACAAAGGAAACGGGTGCCAAAAAAATACACATGCACCCGAGAAACCCCGCACCTTGTCTTCTCTTTGTATTTTTGATGTTTTAGACTGTTCTATTCAGTACAAGACCTTGGCGTGCCAGCGAAGAGGTTTTCTAAAAACCATCTTAGAGATCTTAGACAAGAGCCAGTGGTCCTGGCCAGGGAAGGGGGTGACAAGGAGGGGGTTTAGAGGGGATTGCTGGATGAGGGCCTGGGTTAGAGATGGAAGGGAGAGAGTGGTATGGCTGAATGCATATATTAAAACTGCCTCCTCCTGAAAGGAAAAGATCAAAGGCAGCTATAGAGCCAAAATGTAAAGCCACGTTTATTAAAATTAAGCCTGGCTCGCATTATTGCGCGTTTCTTACGCCCCCGGTGCCCCATTGCCCTCGGCCTATGATGCAATAGTCCTCTATTCATCCACCCTCCTGCTTCATCCACCCGAGATCCGGTCTTCCTCACTTTTGTTTGATAAACGTCCAAAAAAGGATTTTGGAGCCTAAACTTAACCCCCTACCAGCCCCCGCCTCACTCCTCGTTCCTCACTGCTGTCATTTCCTGTGTGTCCAGGCTTCGGTTACCTGACCAGGCAGCTAATGAGGCTGGCGGGCGGCCGGGTGGTGCTCGCTCTGGAGGGGGGTCACGACCTCACAGCCATCTGCGACGCCTCCGAAGCCTGCGTCTCTGCTCTGCTGGGCAATGAGGTAAGACCCATGGATGGATGGATGGATGGATGGATGGATGGATGGGTCGAGGGAGGAGTGGATCGAATGATGGAAAAATTACAGAAGGGACAGGGGAAATAAATGCTTTCACACTCAGCGAGGGAGATTTAACTCTCTTCTCCGTATGGCAATTGCAAAAGTTCCTTTGAGCAAGGCACTGGACCCCTAGTTCTCCACTGTTGTTGCTTAGTAGCTGGGAAAAGCCCTTCATCTATTGAATCTGAGAAATTAATGGTTGCCTTTGCCCCAGAACTTTTTGGACTGTTCATATTGTTTTAGTGTGGGTTTTTTCCTGTTTCCCTGTGTCTTCCTGTTGTTTGTTTTGTCCCATAACTACTAAGCAACTACTAAGGAATGTGTAATTAGTTTTAGTTGAAGTGTGTGCTCACTCATACTACTATAAGCTGCAAATGAATTGCCCCTCTGGGATCAGAACAATCTTGTCCGCTACACGGTGTGTAACAATTTTATGTTTACATCTGTGTACTGTATATAGACAACAAACCAAATCTTTTCAAAAGTCCACATTCACAACATTGACCAAAGTGTTGACAAAATCCCATTTGGCGAATTCCAATTCCAACTGCCAATGGCATTAGCCAGGGGCAGGCCCAACCCAGAGAAAAGGCTTCATCATTCATTCGTTAATACTTGGCTCCATCTTTGCTCTGTCCGCTCAATCCCCATCCCTACCTCTGAGAAAGGAAGTCGCACTACACACACACACCCACACCCATACACAAGCACCCTTCAAAGGTGAAGGGATTTTCAGGCAGAAGGTTAATTGTAGGAGTCTGTAGCCCGGGCATGGAATAGAACAAACCGTCCGTGTGTGATTCATGGCACACAACAGAATAACAGCCTCTCAAAGCCGTCCTCTCTTTTCTTCAACCTAATGGAGTGGCTGGAGAGCTTTCCTGGAACAGCTTCTCTGCCTCATTTTCTCCCCTCAGATTATGGCTCCAAGATAACTCCTGGCTTTTATTGGTTGTGGGGCTACTGTAGTTTTGGTATGAACAGGGAACAGAGTTTCAGAGAGGAAAAAAGCAGTTTTACTATTGTAAATTGCCCTTTTAGAGAGGACTACAAGTCATGTCCCTCTTCTTCTTTTCTCTCATTGTCAGTCCTACCTCATGTTTGGCACAGTGAACTAAGAAAGTGCTTATTTAATGTCTTAATGCTAATGGGCCTTCCGTGGTCATGAACTAAACTAAGAACGACATGATTGAATATCCAGGCTAGTGTATGTATAAACTTCACTTATTTTGAGAGAGTGACCAGTCTTGCTAAGTGTTGCTGCAGACACAGCCACGAGCACACCCTCCGAGTGTTTGTTGTAATTGGACATAGCTACCTGTTAAAGCCATTATCTGCTACCCAGGGAAAGCTTCAGAATGGCATTAATGAGGCGTAAGGGTCTATAGTTCTTACACAACCTTACATTGCATACACCGTGACCAGTTCTCCACAGCCGAATCCCCTTATAATATGGTTGCATTACTTTATTTAGAATAATGTGAAATAAAATGTTTGTCCTTTTATTAAATCTTAAAGATATGTATATAGTAATCTTATGAATATGTATTTTAATAAGTAATATGAAATGTTACATTGCAGGTAAATAAATAGCAACGGTGTCCTTGTGATTTTACCTCTACATTAAAAACATGTTTTGGCATCAAAATATGCATTTATTAACCAGAAAATGCTTTAAAATATACATGCGCATCTCACTTAAAGGGGTTGTATTCAATAATTTCTCCAAACACTTCAATATTTTTTAATTAAATTCTAAAGAAGTGTTGTATCGCAGTCATGAACCCATTTTAACGATGTAAGCGAGTATTAGTAAAGCTTATACATCATAGTGGTATACTTAAGTGGTAGATTAGTTCTTGGAATTTAGTATCTACAGGGAAAAAAAGTCAAGAGTCAGGGCATCCCTCCACATGACCTGTTGTTTCAGCCCCGCAGACAAAAGCAAGCCATAAATAACCAGTTGGAATCATAAAAGCACCGTGGCCGTGTTCCATGTGGATCTTGGACCTGGAGCAAAACAAACAGAACAATAACATCGGATCACGATAGTAAAACTATGACCAATCCGCCGCTCTAGGAGAACACAAAGACACAGAGAACCCCGGATAACGGTTGACTTGACACAGTACAGTGCTAACGGAAGATGACTAAACCTCCTAAACCATTTTAACCATACAGAATGTTCTGAGGGGCAGATGTACTAACATGTTGACGCCGTGTTTTATTGACATGACATTCGTAGTTGTATTTTACTGTACCACGGTCAGAAAACGCCTTTCATCAGTGGCTCACTCCATCACGATGGAAAATGTATGTTTTGAGAGAATTTGCTCTGGATTTATATTTATAAGGAAATTGCATTTCACTTATAGAAATTATTTGTAGGGACAATTTAATGGTCCCTTATTATTGGTAGGGCCATGTCCCTACCGTCCCTACCCAAACCTACATCTATAGACATAGGCCAAGGAGATGTGCTGAGAGGATTTTTACCACAAGCATTACTCTTTTTCAATTGAGTGAAAAATAAGTCATCAAGCATTACAGATTAAGTAGTCATACAATAATACAGTTACTGAAAGAAATCAGAGATGATACCGAACCTCTGACTCAGCGAACTATGGTTATGTCCATGATTGTTTTATTCAGATTTGTATCTTAATAAAACACTGCAGACTGGACGATTCGCTGTTTTCGCTGCCCTCTCTAACGTACGTTCATTGTTTTTATCTGGCGGGTCATTGCTGAGTGCCAAACCTGTCCAGGAAAAGGAACAGCGCTGAGCTGTAGTAAAGTTTGCTTTGCAGGAGGAATACACAAACACCAGTGCCTTAATCCAATAACCATACTCTGTTTACCTGCATGGCACCCACGAGTGACTCACAGGTCACATCTAAAAGTGAGCCTCAGAGTTTGAAGCTGCCTGACTTTTTTAGCCTAAACGGATTAGAACATGCCAACGTGGAAGAGTGAGAACGAGATTTATATCGGTAGATCAGGAATCCATAGAGTCTGCTTCTTAAATAGGAATTCTTCGCCAAATATGAAACCAGAAGTGTAACATGGGAGGTTTCCAAGTGAAATCAAGGTGATTTTCTTCTTTTTTTCCAGAATAAGAGATAAATGTTTTGTATCTCAATCATGCTATAATATGTGCCCAAGCTAATGGCAGCAGACTATAAGTAAAGTTGTGTTAGTTCTTTGCATGGGACCGTCTTCTGATATAGGCTATAAAAAATTTTATTGGCTCCTTCCTAAAAATTGTGCAAGTAAGGGTGAATGAAAGTCACGAATAGGCTTGAAGATTGTGTAGTAAAAATGGAAAGTGGGGGAGGCTTTGGTTCTCCGATGTCAGCAGCCCACAGAGCGCCAGGTTGGTCAGAGGTCTGTCAGGGTCAGCTGATTGGTGACACAGGGAGCTAAGAAATCTAAAATAGGCAGGAGGCAGCGAGCAGCAACTCCCCTGGCCCTGCAGGACACCAGTTACAACCCCAAACGCCAGGGGAGCCTGTCAGTGGGACACATCTGAAAGTGGTTACCCTCACACCTCTCCCAGAGGGGTCGGCCACAGGACCCAGGGATCAGATAATCAAAGGAAATGGAGGAGTTATTTGAAGTCGGGTGGGAGGAAGCTATTGTTGTAAAACAGCTAGATATAAGGTTCCTACACTGGTTTGGAAGTTTATGGTCGGGAAGGCATTTCTAGCGCTTGGACTGTTCGGAAATCCTACAATGGAAACCTTAGAAAATAGATATTGCTCTAGATCCTACACCATCTCCATATAGAGGCCATGCCGTCTATAGGAACCCTAACTCAAAGAATTCAACACAAACGTACCACAACAGCATTTTACAGGACGCCTCGTTTACAGCCTGAATGATGTTGATGATACCGATTGGCTCAGAGAAGTGTTCTCACGACGGCGCTGAGGGTAATCTTGTTGAAAACAGGCGAATCATTCACTACTTTCTCCTAACACCCTTACGCAGTGTTGTAAACGCACCACATGCTCTGATAACTAAAAGTAAAGGAAAGCCACAGCTTAAATGTCCCCAGTCAGATCCAAATGGCAGGAAGCGAGCGTTTTATCACAATCTCTGCGAAGGTCTCTGTAATGGAGGTGGAATGTAGCTGAAAAACTTTTGCTGGCAGCAGTTTGAGGCAGATAGGGAGTCAAAAAAGCACCCGGTGTGTGTTTTTTGTGCATCTGTACGTATATGTGTGGGTGGGTTTATATTTGATACAGTATATTTCGTGTTTGTGTGCAAAGGGACCAGATGAGTAGGCTGAGACATGGGACCACAGCTGGATTAGTCAGTCAGCTGTGCCTTTGTTTATGCAGCTTCAAACTGCCCAAGGTTTCGTATTGTCTGGGATATGCCTGAATCCACAATGTTACCGCACTAGACCTGACATCTATGATCTAACTATAGCATGCACTTTCAACCACCAGGCCTTGGCTGCACAGTATGTGCCAGTAGTTTTTTGGGTTTACTTCAGCCAGCTAGGAATAGCTAGGTGTGGAAAATGTTGTTTTACTGTATTATTATTGGAAATATTAAGTTTGATGCAATAAACCTCACCCCTCTAGAATTTCAAGTGATTTAATAACAGAAAATATTCTACCTTGTCTGGGATATTAGGTGTGTGTATTGTATATGTTTATATATACAGTATATACTGTAATTATAGCATTTAGTGTACAGTGGATCATATAGGAAGTTGGGCAGCAGCTATAGCGGAGCCAAAACATCCTAAGGCCTTCTTTATGGCCCCCTTTGCCTCCTGTGTGACTAGCCTGTGCATCCAGCTTTTTATTACTCGCTCCAGTGTGAGAAATATATCTCTGCTTTTATTGGCAGGTTAAGAGGACCTCGGCTATAATGAGCGTCGAGTTGCCTTTGAAAGCAGCTCAAATTAGCTGGGAAAGAGAAGGATCACAATTGCTGAATGGACTTTACAGGCTCTTTTCTACCCCCCACCTCCCACCCCACCCTTGCTGGAGTGCGTAATCGCAAAGCCTTTCTAGTTAAATAGCTCATGAATGATGCATTGGCGACAATGCTAGTCAACTCTGAACTCTGTACTAATTGATGATTGCGCGCAAACAGATGTCTGCCCCGTCCAAACCACGGTTGTTAGCAATTATTTGATAAACAACAGGCTAATATGCTAATTGATACCAGCTGTCCATGAGGTTATTCGCTGTGTTTACACTCTAGTTACAGTAAGCGCGCTTGACTTCACCTGTGCCCCCTCGGGCCTGGCTATTTCACCGCCACAATTGCAAGGGAAGCCTAAACTGCGTGCAGAAAAGGTCAGCCATTTGCAACAGCGCACGCTGTTACCGTGTTCAATTAGCATAGCGTGATCAAGCCGTGTCAGCGGGCGCCAACGCATTGACACGGACGCAACAGTAAACAAAGGATGCCTTTTACACTTTTCTTTTGCGGAATTCCTTTTTATACTTTCCACTGTTTTGGTTTCAGCCCCCTCCGGAATGTTTTGTCGGGCCACATTCCTCACGCCCGTCTCATGGCTTTCCATGGTGTCTCGGTTCTGTTGGCAATGGCCCTTGTTCGTTTGAAGGCTGTGCTTCTCAGGCAAGCGCACATTCCCAGGGTTCAACAGACACAGTGACAGCAAACCTTCTTTAACAACAAGACACTTCTCTTTCTGTCAAAGGAAGGCGGCATAAAAATGCTGGAGGTCGGGACACAGCCCGGACCGCAAACTAAAATAAACTCAAGCATTACAGCAGATGACCTTGTGGACAAAACCTGTGTGCGTTTCTCCTGACTGCATAGGTTTGTGGGGGAAAGTGCACGTGCATTTGAGTGTGTGGCTTCGCTGTACCTGCCAGGTGGGGTCCCCGGAGTCTGCTGACAAGAGCCATTAAAGTTTATAAGCGTGAGGCCCAGCTGTCAGTCAACTTGACGGAGCTGCCCCCACCCAACCCTGCCCTGCGTAGGACCCCACCCAACCCCAGAAAACCCCTGACCCTCCCATGACAGCTTTCTGAGTCAAGCTGTGACCACTGGGGTTGTGGTCTAGAGTAAAGGTAGAACGGGCATTTTGATTGTTTGAAACCCTAGACGGGCTTTGAACAGTAGGGAAAGAGAGTCTCAACAACTCTTGCGACCTACCATTCTCAATGCTCCTGTGAGCTTAGTGGCCAGTGGTTCTGGTTTATATCTGCCTGTAACCCTCTGTAAACCTGGAACAAGTCATTTATCATACCCTATAAAATACCAGAAAGAGATATGAGGTAAGACTAGGCGTGAATCACTACCTCGTCTACCTCGAAACCGCAAATTGATTTGTTAGCAATATGCGTACATGTGTATACCAGGAGTTCTATTGAAAATGCCAATTTGACATGGCAGCGACCTACTGTATGTGCCACATGGCCATGAGTGGGTGGGTGTGTGTGTGTGTGTGTGTGTGTGTGTGCGCGCACAGTTTCCTTAAAGGCTATAAAAGCGTGGAGCCTACATCTGTGTTAATTCTACGGGCACAGAAATACTGCATTTCTCCAGAATGTTGACGTGCACATGCGCCTACATGCCTGTGCCTTTAAATATGCCTGCCGTGCCACAGCAGGATTAAAGTATCTCTCTTTTCGACTGCCTCGGCCCTCGGCCCCAGCGGACCCCTCCCACATACTATTTGTTTTAATTAAAAGAAAACTTCCAGTCTTAGCCAAGGGAGACTGACCCGCCATCCCCGTTTCCTCTGCTTTCCAACCCTCTCTTCTTTTTTTTTTCTTCTTTTTTTTTAAACCCATTACGCCCTCTTTCTTGTGTACTTTTTTTTTGTAATTGATTTTATTTCATTGAGGCTGTGGGCAACTGCAAATTAATTCCTTTAGCGTTTAAACACTGTTGCATTGACCTGTTATGAAAAATGGGGGTGACGCAGAGAGTCATGCAGTCAGCCAAAAAGGGGAAATAGAACCATTCCGGGTAGGAAAGGCACATCGGGGAATACCCTACCCCACAGTCCAGCTCCCCCACCCCCAGTTCCTCAGCATTTGTCCTCGATCCCTGCGCGTTCTCCATGAGGTGTTAATGTGCATGTGCACGCGTGCGTTTCCATGTGCGGGCAGCTTATATATATATATATATATATATATATATATATATATATATATATGTCTTTGGAGTGGGATGCGGTACAAAGCGTACATTGTTGCTTGTGGTGGAGAGTAGCTAAGCTCTCAGCGAGTGGGAGGCGGTGCGCATCTGCGGGCCTGTTTTCTTTTGTGTCAGCAGGTTTGAGCTTTTCCCCCACCGCTCAGCCTGACTCAACAGTGGGCCGGGAGCCACGTTCAAACGTAGTCGTGTAAACCAGGTGGGGATCCAGTTCAGCCAAGGATTCTGCCGTGTCTCGCGACGGTGTTTCTAAACACCTGTCGGGTCAGGCTCGCAGACAAAAATTTAACCTTTGCTATGACAGTGTCGTGAGATGTCTCCGAGCAGTTACTGTATACCGGACAAATGGGCAGGCAGGGTTTTAGCATCTTGTTCATTTGACAGAACACCGGGGGGGTGGTGGTGGGTGGATATATGTTGGCTACTGGGGGTGTTGAGCATATAAGCCCGGCGCTTTCAAGAAGAACTCTTTACCTAACATGCTAACCTAACCTAAACATTTTAGTAACGATACCTTTAAGCTCCTACAGACATGGGTAGTGGCTGGAAGAAATGTTTTTCCTCTTTACCTTTTCGCGGTACCTAAAGTATAATATGTTTAAATTAGAAAGTTCACCATTTGCTAATAACCTGGCTAATAACCTCAGATGACAAACTAGACTAGATTTCACATTTTTTGCTTTTAATTATAGGAAACCTTTTTTAAGATTTAAATATAAGAAAATAAAAATAGTGGTTTGTATTCTACAAAAGAGTTTGCATTACTATTCTGTGCCAATATTGTTTTTGTTTTATGTTGTTTTCATCCAGCTGAACCCTCTCCCTGAGGAAATCCTACAGCAGAGACCTAACCCTAATGCTGTCCACTCCATGGAGAAGGTTCTGGAAGCTCACAGTGAGTGGAATTCTTAATACCTACAGTAGGCCAGCAGTGTCCAATTATGTACCTTGGGGGGCCAAAAGTATCCGGGGGGTTCATTCCAATTTAACAGCCACTCCAGCTTTTATCCTCCATTAATCTGTCTTTATTATCCTCCTAAATACAATGACAATCACAGTAGTTTCCGCTTCTCTGAAGCCAGATTTTGTTCCACCTCAGTAGGCTATTTGCCTTTTGCCCAGGGTGGCGTTACAATTACAATTACAAGGACTTTGTGCTTAATGGACGACAAGTTAAACACCTGCACAAAACAAATGTCTGTTCAGACAAATATATCCACATGTAACATCTGGAGATTTATTATGTTCAAGGATTTAGTGGACAAATCTCTACAAATCCTCATTTCCAAACTTCGCTTTATTTTTTTAAGACTGCATATGTTAATTGTTTATAAATTGTATGTTTTTGTATTGTTTCTTATCTTCCCATCTTTTTCCAGGCTATGGCAGTTAAAATATATTCAGGGTTTGTTTAAAAAGCTGCGTATCAAAGATTTTACTAAGCCATCCTATATCGTTGGAGAATAGGCCGAATAAACTCCAGCAGTGTTTTATATATTTTTATTAAATACGGTGGTATGTATAATGTATTATAATAACATAAGCACCTCACATTAGTGCAGTTTTGGGCGTTCTTCGCTGCAAATCAAACACTTTGCTATGACCTTTGACTTTGTCTGGTGATTTGTTCTAGGTAAATATTGGCGCTTGCTACAACGCTCGGCGTCCACGCTGTGCTACTCTTTGAGCGAGGCAGTCAGGTGCGAAACAGAAGAGGCAGAGACTGTCACTGCTATGGCCTCCCTGTCGGTTGCTAATAAGCACATCAAGAGGTCAGTATCCTCTATATACATGCCATAAGCTATAGGTATGTAGGTATAACAGTATGTTGCAGTTCCTGTATTTCACTCATAAAGGTACCGCATTTAAATAACATCATAATCTGTTGTCAATGGAACCACCTATACTTAAAATGTCACCCTCTGCGGGGGAACCAATCTATTTACCACCAGAATGTAATATTTTGTTACTATATTATTTATTTTGATTCGCCTAGAACTGACGAGGAGCCAATGGAAGAGGAGTCTCCCATGTAAAGAAGCGACCCCCCGCTGTTAACCACTGATAGACTTGTCTGCATCGCTGACGGCGTCCTCACCCAGTCGAATCTCTGTTTCAATTTGAAGTCCACCCCTTGTGTCTAACCAACGCCATACTGACATGGCGTCTTCGCGTGTGATGGGAGGGGTGGGGGGGGAAGGGGACTTTCGGCTGAAGCAGAAAACAGACGATTGTAAATGCACAGACCGATCAACGTAAATGATATGTTGTCTCTGTGTGCGGGGAGGCCCGGGCCTCGGTTGCAAGGTCCTTCTTTCTCACGGCCTGGAACTGGACAACTAAGCTGTTCCGCCATGACAACCGGTGCCAGTGCTTTTTGAAACACTTAACCTTACCTTACCTTTTTGAATTGCCGGCCTGGACAAGGAAGGAGGTTCGCCTCCATTCGGTTCTTTGCTATTCTATCTGTCTTGTCTTGCTTTCTCAAAACAACAAAGCTAAGGATTTGATTGGGACGCTGTGCTAAGGATGGCTAATCAACACTTTTCTTGCTTAAGACATTGGAAGGTAAAAGTAGGATATGTGGGGGGGGGGATTTCCTGCTCAAGTGGATTTACCCAACAGAGTGGATAGAAAAGACAAAGCAAGTTTGTGCCTTTTTTTCAAACCTGGTGGATATTTCACAGTGGTCTTGACGCGGAGCTTTGCCTTAATAACAGATTTGGGAATGAGGTCTGCCCTCCCTCGCCCCGTAACATTTTTCTATCCCGACAAAGACTTTTGATGCCTGCATGCTGGTTGGCACATAGACTGGAAGCCCTTGGCATGATTACCCATAGTTCCCTGAAAACCCCACCTCTAACTCCGTTTGGAAGGTAGTCGGCCGCACAGGTATAAACATGGTTGGATTTGGTTCATTTAAAGGAACCACCACATTGGCTCTGTATTAGTCAGTGTAACCCTTTACCAGATAAGCATTACCTCCTCTCAGTGGAAGAGCTAGCTAGCATGCGTTATATTAGAGCGACTTGGCTTCAGAGATGCTAGAATGCCATTCATATGTAGTAAGACAATAATCAAAGCCAAAGCATGATCTCTTTAGAGTCAAACTACTTAGTATTGCAAGCATATAAGTAAGCATATACGACGTTACCGTCACAATTTGTACACAATGAGAAACATTTAACACGTCACAAACTAAGTAATGCATAATCAAGTGAGGTTTGAGATTAATTTGAATAAAATCTCATAATTACAGATTGTGCAGTGTTGGAGGATTAGGAGAAAAGACACAAACTATGCTTAGGTTTATTTTATAATAAACCAGTCAATATCTCATTGGTAACAGGGACTATACACCTTTGATTCTACAGGGGAGTGTTAGGCTTTTGCAGATGCTAGCTATTGGTCCTTGTTAGGCACATCTGCTCCCCAACTGTCAGGTGTTATCGTGTGTGTGTGTGTGTGTGTGTGTGTGTGTGTGTGTATGTAAGAGTGTGTGTACATTTTAGTACAAGTGCTTCTCCTGACACTCAGTTGTGTTGGCAATGCTTATAGAGAGTTCTTTCTTTTTCAATTCTCCACTATTCTTGGCATGTATAAAAGCCAGCGTGATAAACACATGCATGACGGATATCCTCTTGACTTAGGGTAGCACATGTAGCTTAGGTTCTGGATAAAACCTGATTGTTCAGCATTTTGGTTTACTCAATACCTTCTAACCAGGGTGCAACAGCAACGACCAACTAAATGTTACCGATTTAAGCAGGCATTAACCATCTAGCAAAAATACAACCAGCAAATAAACAAAGCAGACTTCCAGTGCATTTGTAAAAACCTTTTAACGATAAAGTTGCACTGAGAACTTTCTGAAGTACCTTTTACTGTAGCCAGTGAGCAAAAAAGCTGGTGTCCTGCCCCACGCCCAACCATTCTCCAACTCATGTTGTGCCTCTGGGCAACTACCTTCTTCCACATTTGTTTCATTTTAGAGCTAATCATGTGTTTATCTTATTTTCCAATGAACGGGAAACAGAGTGCTGTGGTGTTTACTGTGGTTTACTGTACACAGGACATCAATCTTTTAGCTATTCCTGCCACACACTGTTGTCAATGACTACTCTTACTGTATATTGTTTATTCTTTTTTCTGCCATCTTTGTATTTTTTTTCCCCCTCTGTGCCGTTTTTGTTGCTGTGTCTTTAAGTGAAGTGCAGTAACTTTGGTTGTGTTTGTTTTTTTTGGGGGGGGGGTAATTTTTTCTGTTATTTTGTACACTTTTTCTCTCTCTCTCTCCTCTTCGTGTCTGTTACATTGTATATTGTACAGCTGACATACCCTCACAACCCTCACAACAAGTGAGGGTTCAATATCTGTTGTTTTGGACATGATTATGATTTGTGGGTTTATGGGAGGGTTTCTACTTTGTATAATGATTCCAATTGTGTATTTACTATACTGTCTGTTAATAGTAGATTTATATATGAAAAATTATAAGTATATTATATATATATATATGTATATTTTAT
>JAOEHI010026355.1:0-25878 GCA_025447815.1 Percopsis transmontana
CTATCCTGCCCCCTACTGGCTGGGAGTCCAACACCCAGACCACTAGACTATCCTGCCCCCTACTGGCTGGGAGTACAGCACCCAGACCACTAGACTATCCTGATAGAAGACGCGTGCCGGCAGGTAACTTCCCTCCCAGACCCTTCCACTCCTCTGTCTGTGTTGCCCCCGTCTCTCCACATATAGTAAAACGTTAGTCGTGGCGCAAAACAATGAGCAGTTATGCAGTGGAGCAGTTATGCCGAGGTCATTGTGGTCTTTTTTTTGGTCCTCTATTGAATGTTCAACAAGGGGATTAGTGTTCACGTCCATGCCCGCATCACTCTCACATTAGATTTTACATTCATTCTTCATTCTTTACAAGGTGCGACGGCAAGCGGAGGGCCATGGCTTGGAGGTTGTAACATCGTTCAGATAACAAGCCCTGGAGCAGTCCTGTTCCTGGTTCAGTAATCCTGCAGTTAATAGTTCCACTTCTAATACGAGGGCCAGGTGCAAAACTGCAATCTCAACGGGAACACGAAGGCATTCAGGATCTCCGTGCCTTCATATGACACTGTATTTCTGATTAAACTAAGTGGAAACGACCATCATGATTTCCTTTAAGAGGGAGTGGTGATTTAGTAGTGGTGCTTGCCAACTGTATACTGTTTACTGTAATAGAATATACACAATGGCAGCTATTGTCCAACAATACCCCACATACTTTAAAGGCAGGCCCTATACTAAATGAGATTCACGCTGGCGACAATGCAAGAGATCTGAAAAACAAAGCATAATTCCAGATAGCATGTGCTTGTTCAGAGGGAAGTTGCCGCCTGCTTTAAGAACTCGTTTTAAAGGATTTACTGCGACTATGACAAATTATAAGCATGAAAAAAAAATGTGAGCAGATACCTGGCAGCAAGGAACCGTTCCCTGACAGATGGCTCAGGGAGGATGTGTAATAGAGGAGGGGGAGAGATCACAGATGACTCGGGATGGAAGGCAAGGGGTAGACGTTTTTGGAAGTAAGGATGAAAAGTGAAGTGAATGTTCGTGTTGGGATTGCAGTTTGAAGGTGCCACTTTGGAGAGCCTGGCGGTGAAGTCTTTTTAGTGGCTCTCACAAGCCTCAAAACAGAGTCATTTTGTTAGAAAGCGCTGGTGGATGGTGTCTTGTGTTGCTCTGCGTCATTCCGATCCCTTGCTGAGGCCTGTGAGCAACTCAGTCTGTTGCCTCACATCTTGAACCTATAGGTCATTCTCATTTGCATGCAATTAGCAATCACTTTAGCTGAAATAAAACATGGCCGGTTGATATTGTAAAGGCTTATAGTCCGCTCACCGCAATGTTCTGGCAACATAAAGGCCTTCCTGCGGATTAATTAACCCTCATCATGCCTGCATTGTGTTCTTGTTAGCATAAATGGCATCACCAGCCAAGAGCAGGCAAAGACAAAATGAGACAATAAACATAGCATGATAGTGTGGGTATGGGAGCGCAGCAATGTGTAGTTATTAGAATGCAAGCCAATGTCAAAATGTCACCGAGATAGGGAGGAGTTGGTGAAAGCTGGCGGTTTGACGGTAATGACAGAACAATGCTGGAATAGCAATTTAGCAATTTAGTTTGGCTGCAAGAACAGCCACTCTGGTACCGAACTGTAACTTAGAGCGTTAGAGCACATATGGCATGGTGTCGGTGACCCTTGAACATCGCTTAATTTGCTTACTGCTTCATCTGTCTTTCATCTTTTAACAGCTATCATTGTATGTTGTGTTCAGGTCCAGTCTGGGGTTCCAAAACTCACCACCCGACCCACCAATTTACGCTGCATTCCCACTAGAGGGCTTATCCAGTGGTTCTCGAAACCACAATGATTTTTTCCTGTTTATTTTCAAAATCTTTAATCTCGTGCGACCCCTGGGCCATGTCATCGTTATTGGTCCTGTCTCTTTGAGAACCACTATTCCAACCACTATTCTGGCTCTCAAACCTTTTGTCACATGACCACAAGGACCACAGGAAACGTGTGTGCACGGTAGGGGGGTTCACGACTTAAAATCTTGATATCATGTCACCCCTCACGTTCCCTCAGGTTTGACAACCACTGCTCGCTTTCCTTCTCCTGGACTCCACGTTGTTCGGCCAGAAGTTTGTGTCCACACAGAAAGCATCAGCTCTTTTGGGTGCTTTGGGTTTTCAATCTTTTCTTTTGTGTTGTTTTTCCTCTTCTCTCTCCCTGACAATCTCTGCAGTCTCGCCCAGCTTCATCTTGGAGATAGCAGCTATCCGCACCATCGGTCCTTCTCTCTAAATTGTTTAGTCCTAACTCTCTGCAGACCGTCAGAGTGACTGATACTGCACTGTATTTGTTTGTGTGTCCTCAGCATCTCTGAAGAGTGCTAAACACTGAGACGTGCTGAAGCAATTTGAATATGGATGAGCACCAAAGTGGTTTCTTTATCCCACTCCCAGAGTTTGGTGGTGTCAACCGAAAATATGTGGCATTTTGAAAACAAGAAAGGTGAGACGTTGTAGACTTGATGCCTAGCATCAAAAGCCGAGAAATGTTCTAATGTTTTATTAGCAATTCAGTAGAGGCCACCTATTATGTTCAACACAGGTGGGATACTTTGGACCATTTGTTATAGAATGTTTTTCATTTTTGAATCCTGTCATGAAAAACCTTTTCACCTCCCAAGTAGCACAGGTCGTGGTTGAGCTCATTTGTGTGCAAGCAGGGCAGGATAATTAGCTTTTTTCCTGCCTCTCTGTCAGTAATCATTCTTAACAGTGGATGAGGAAGGTTTGCATACCTGTGTGGTCTTCATGCAGAGCAAACAACTTGCTGTAACGCAGGCTAACCTTCACTCCAGTTAATTTGCAACTACAATAAAAAGGTTGGTCCACTCGGCATCATGAAACATGGAGTTAGATACAGCAGCAGTGTAGCAGAGTAGAATTCTTCGAAGAGCCAGGAAGTGCTTTGATGCATACGCACATCTTTTAGCTGTTGGTAAAGAGAGTAGCAAAAAATTAAATACACACTTCTATGACAACGTTGCTGACAGAACTGTTCATAATAGTTTTAAGTTATCTAAAAAGAAGTAGTGCTTAACTTTACCCAATCGAGCATCAGTGGGATGTGCTGGACAAACAAGTCTGATCCATGGAGGCCTCCACCTCACAACTTACAAGACTTAAAGGATCTGCTGCTAACATCTTGGTGCCAGATACCACAGCACACCTTCAGAGGTCTAGTGGAGTCCATGCATCGACGGGTCAGGGCTGCTTTGGCGGCAAAAGGGGGACCTACACAATACTAGGCAGGTGGTCATAATGTTATGGCGGATCGGTGTATCTTAACCCTCTATGTTTTTTATCTCATCCATATCAAGAAATGCCATTTTCTTGTTTATCTCTGCCAGTAATATCATAGCGTGTTTGCACTATTACGTGGGTAAATACCCCCAAATAATTAAGACATGTGTAGCCCCATAGAAATGAACAAATAAGGACATCTTATAGTGGGCGTGACAGAAACATTGTGGATATTGTAAGTTAATAATGCAAACAGATCTGTTTATTTAGAGGTCACAGCTGTGTTATAGCTATCTAGAATCTTTAGTCAGAAAGATTAGACTTTATACATTTTACATTGAAAAATGTATAACACTGCATAATATATAGTGCATTTTATCAGATAACATTTAAAAGTTCTGTTTTTTTTTCTCCCCAGAGAGCTAGGCGGTGTAATTCAGAAGGTTCAGAACTAATTTATTTGATATCTATTTTTATTTATATCTTCCCCACACGTCTCTGCAGTGACACCACGAGATTGCACACATGGTTTTGAATAGTTCATAGCAGAATGATGCTAGACTGTATGGCTTCCATTTTGCAACCTATTCAACCCATTCATTTCTCAGATTCGTATCAGAAAAACGTTGGTTCTTTTGTAATTGAGTTTTATTATTTTGGGTAGCTCTAATTTATTGTTTTGTATCATTATTGTATTACGTTTCTAACTGTCCAATAAAGTACAGCCCAATAGAACTTTTGTTTGTGTGCTAGTTCTTTGACTAACAGTTATACCGTGACGAGGACTCATCATGTGATGTTGCCTCGGTGTTTTAGACTCCCGAGGATCCTGGAGGAACGAGTGCACTGGACACTGGCCGGTTGAAAAGCACTGGGGACACACTGGGTGACCGACATAGTGCGTCTGCCTCAGCCAAGACTATGGGGCTCCAGCAAACTCTGCAACAATGGGATGGCCTGTATGTGATTGACGGGAACAAGGACTTTCCCATCTACAGCATAAACGTCAAGGATGCGCTGGTGTCTTTATGTAATCTGGCTCCAGTTCCTTTATGTTAATGGCTTGATGACTCAGTCTGAGAGCCAATGTGGCCATTGCAACAGCATTAAAGCGTTTTTGACATCTTATTGCAGCTCTACAACGGATTCCTCAAGTTACGCTGTTTTTTCTCTTTAGAGGCCAGCTGGTGCGACAGTTCAGAATGCTGTTGAATGTTGACGAATGCTTCTGCCCAGAGGCAGCAAAGGTTTAACTCCTTTTTAATATCCACCGAGTCAAGGCAGGTGCCAGGTCAGAGACGCTGGAGCATTGCAGAGACAACAGGGAAGGCAGTTTCAGCACGGCTGGTGTAAAGACAGCAGTAGGATGGGTAAAGGTTTGCTAATGTTGATCAAGGACAAGAAGATGAGGGAGGGAATTAAGGGTTGCTAGTTGTGTGGTAGATTCAGAGGAAAGGCCGATGGTCAGAACGTCAAGCAAAAAAAAACACAATATAGGCTTAGCGTTTACCATCTGGTCTCTGCATACGGTTCTCCTAAATCAACCGCTGCAGTCTCAGCAAAATTGGAGAAGAGAGAACCACAAGCATGAATGCTATCCATGCTGTAGTTGTACAGCACTGTGTTCGGGGGGAGATGCTATTGTGACTTACCTCCTATAGGTCTGTTTTTCATATGATATAAAATGAAGGGCTTGACACATTTTCCTATTTGGAAATTCCTAGCAGGGACGATGTAAAGAGTGCTTGGGCAGCATTCATCTACATGTCAGTCATATCATGTTACATGTGGTCACGTGACAAAACATTTGAGAACCACCCGATTAAACACTCCTCGATTGCCCTATATTGCTCCCCAGAACCCCGATTTTCTGCCCCAGCGAGCCACTCAGCACTCAGGTGAGAGGGGAAGGAGGGCTGGCCTACGTTGATGGGAGTTTCAAACCAAAATAACAGCAAACCAGGGAGAGCGTTTCTAAATGCGTTTCTCTAAATGTGTTTTTATGTTGAGCCGTGTGTGCAGCAGTACAGCCGTATAGTTGGCTGTTCCTGCCTGGCAGGCGCTGGCAAAGGAACTCGCTGAACGTCTGAGAATAAAAGAGGAGCTATAAAGTTCCCTTTCCACCGCACAGCTGTTGCAAACCTATGGCTCGCCACCCACACTGTTTGCATACAGCATACAGCCCCGTGAACAGGTGTCTATTTATTGAATTGTTTATTTTTAATTACGTTTACTGGCATTCCCCTTGGCCACTTGCTTTTCTTTTAGCCATAATGACGCTATATCTGATGGGAGGGCAAAAAGCAAAAAAACCTTTGTGACATTTATAAATTACAAGCTAAAACAAATATGACCTTTGCAGTGCATTGTTATGTTAAGAGGCAGATCTGGTGAAAAGATGGCTGACTTTGATTTCTGGGTATAGGAAAGCTGTTTTGTGTGTTTGTTTGTGCATGATATTGGATTTATAAATTCAACCCTTACTGCTGGCTCCACAGTATCCACATCAGCTTGTTATTGTCTTAACTTGAAAGCTGACATACTATGAAGTCACACATGTGTACGTAGATATGTAATTGAAAAACAACGGGCTGGATAATCTAGTGGTCTAGTGTGTTCAACTCCCAGCCGGAAGGTTATTTGTTCGATCCCTGGTGCTGTAAACATCTTTGAGCCATATGTCTGAACTCTATCTGCTCAATAATCTTTATAATTTCCCTCTCTGGAAGTTTCTTTGGGTAAAGTCTGCTGCTTAATGACAGAGTGTCAACTTTGCTTCCTGACCAAGGGTTAAGCAACATATTCGTTTTGACCAATCCCACATACTCCACATACTCACATACTCATGAATCCATCTCACCAGAAAGATGGAATTATCACAAATAAATTGGCTTGTGGTGCGGGAAGCCGCATTTTGGCTTTCATTTGCTGTTCAGAGGCATCCTTGACAATGGAATATTAACAAGCCCTCTCTGGCATCAGAGTCAGCCGCAATCCACTGACCGTACTTGAAAAGCATTTATCTTGTTAGCGGTGGATTTACCATAGGAGTGCTTGAGAGGAGAAAGTCTTCATTCACATGTAAAGGGGTGGATGTCCCCTTTCTCCTCAAGAGTTTAATTAGCTCAAAGTAAACACTGCCTGTTTCACAGGCCTGTGGATTCAGAAATAACGAGAAACGAGGAGTTTTGTCACCAGCAGCTCAGTGTAAGACTAAAGAACTATGTCTACGAATTTTTATCATGCAAGTAATTGCACATTTTTTACTCAAATACAAGTAAAAATGTACATGAAAATACATAAACGACACACACACACACGCGGACGCACGCACGCACACACGAGCAACACCATCATGTACTGTATATGGCTAGAGACTGTCTGCAGTGTAGCATCCGTAGCCCGTGTGTATCCATCTAATCCAATGATATGAAGACGGTCGCAGAATTCCACCGCAGCATCCATCCATTATTATGACACTGATCTGGTCTACCTGGGAGGTGCGTTATCTTCCAGTCAGCATGCCACTATCTGTCTCTAGCTGGCCACGTCCAGTACATTTACCAGAGGAAGCCCCGCTGGTGTTTTTACCAGATCCCCCATCTGAACTTGACTCCACAACAACGTGAGTCTCTTGTTTAGTAGTCGCCCTGGCTGGTATTCCTCAAGCTAAATAAAAGCAAGGCCTACCAAGACAGGAACTAATCAAAACAACACAGTGATTTTCAACCACAGGCACTAGTAGACAAATGGACCAGCTTACACCAATCAGGGCAAGAGCCATGTGGGGGAGGATTTTCCAATGACATGGCATTTAATTGCTGCTGGCACCAACTGAACTGCACACCTGGATGCCGATTGGTTCTGTAACCGGCTGACAAATGGTTTCCAGTGAGAGTTCCCAGACTGCTTTGCTTTTTGTCTAAAACACAAGGCTCTTTCTGACATCAGTTCTTCTGGCCACCAAAACCCCTCCAAGACATGTGATCATAGGCGGTGCCACCAGAATCCACAGAATATACATATTTTCCAGTTTTTATTCAAATTGAAGCAATTCAAGTCCAGTGAGTAACCTGGAATGCTACAAAGGTAAGCAGTAAACAGAGGTTAAAAAAAAAGGTTAGGTTACCAAAGACTGAAAAATAATGTACATTTTAAAGTTATTTTAAAAGGTATTTTTCGGGGAAATTGCAATGAAAGCCATGGTGTCAAGCCAAGAGGTCTGACAGACCGGAAACCACCACAACAGGACCAAATTCTGAACTAGGTTTCTGAGGGTCAACAGCTTGCGTGATAACTTCAACTTCAGCTTCAAGCACGGGTTAACACTGGTCGAAGTAAGCAAGTCTCAGTGAGGAGAAGACTTCGAGCTGCAGGTTTGACAGGTCGAGTGGCAGAACGTGTTGAAGAAAGCCATTACCAAAATGAAGCGCCGCCAGTGGACTACTGAGTGCTGGAAGAAGGTACTATGGACCGATGAATCACAATGTGAAATCTTTGGTTCTTCATGCAGGTTTTTGTACGCCATAAGTAGGGTAAAGGATGATTCCTCTGTGTTTAACACCAACTGTCAAACATGGAGGAGGAAGCTTGATGGTCTGGGGCTCTTTTGCTGGATCCAGAGTCGGCAACTTGCGCAGAGTGAGTGGCACCCTGGACCAAAACTGCTATCCCAGCATTTTGCAGCACCCTGCAATAGCCTCTATAATACGCCTATAGTTGGTCTGGGGTCTGGGGTTCATCCTACAGCAAGATTATGACACAAAACAACCTCCAGGCTATGACAGAACCACCTTAGAAGAAAATAACAAGACAGTAGGCTTCAAATCATAAAAAACTAGAGGTGTTCTAAAACTTTTGACCGGTAGTGTATATCAACACATATCTCTAAGGACACTTTTGTATGTCTGGGGTGTAACTCGGGTCTTTATTTGCATAATGAGGTCGTCTGTTTATTGCAAATCGGCGCACTGATTTCACCAAGGGCCATTAAACAAGCACAAAGTAGTAAAGGATGTGCAAGCTGTGGCCAGCAGTAGAACATTAAAATGCAAATGTGTCCTAATCCGGATACCTGGGCCTCCATGGGCTAATAATCACGCCGGCCCCGACAGGTAATGTTGAGGGGCGGCGTCTGGCTACATCGCCTGGCAGAAAAGAAGAGCACCAATGGGGTGTCGCTGCGAGATGCGGGCGATAACGCTTGTTTTTCTTCCATGCGTGAGATTCAGATGGGTGCCGAAGAGCTCGTGGAGGGGAGGAAAGCTTCTGTTGCGCTGGAACCGTGCTGCTGTCGCCTCGCCCCATCTTTAACCTTAACTTGAACTAAATTGGTGCTTGTCCACCCATTACATACAGATACAGGAAAGGGCAGTCTTTGGATACATATTGGATAGGTTGTGTGTGTGTGTGTGTGTGTGTGTGTGTGTCTTTTAATGTCTGAACATCTTGTCGTGCATTTTATTGTGTTCCATTTACCGATGATTAGTGGTGAGACAAAAGTTGAGTGTGAAATGAGAGCTATGCTTGCCGGCTCGTGGTTGATAGACAAACAACAGAGTGGGTCCGAATTAATCTTTCATATATTTTCCTCTCTATGTTGTGTTGTAATGTCGTTTCAGGGTTTCAAGTTGGCGTGAAAGCATGACGCGACAGTGTGAGCCCAGTGCACACGACCACTAAACGTGTCTGAGCACAGTAAATGCCCACGAGTAGCTCAGAAAACAAGACTGCTGCCAAGATTGAACTACGGTCCTCTCAATCCTCTCCTCTGACACTTTCTGGAAAGCCTATTTTATATTAATGTTCTTTCCTTCAAGAAACAACCTTGCCCAATTCGTGTGTTCGAACATCAAATACACGAACATCGTGTAGGCTATGGTCTGCTTGTTGCAAAGCATTGCAAATGGAAAATAACTCAAAGGTGACCATGGAATAAAAGTTGATAGGTGTAGCAAATGTCACCGACACATTACCTCTGGGTCAGTGATCTGTTTTCTGTCCTCTTTCACACCCTTCAGACATCAAATACGAGCTGTTGCAGTTTCTTACAGCTCTGCTGCAGCTATGTACATTTACTATTCTCTTTAGGTTTTTACAGTTTTCTGGGCTCTCATTCCCTGATTCCTGAGTCTGGAGAGGAAGTTAACTGCCCAATGGCAGTTAATAAGATAGACGGTAAGATTACACTGAGTTAGAGTATTGCCCTATAGGCGTTATCATTGAAAGGCTGTTAACAAATGAAACTCCAATCTCTCCTTTCCTGCTCTATGTTAGAATAAGCTCATAGAATGTTTAAACTCTTAACGCGTACTGTATAAGCTGTATTTTTTGAGGACTTAGAGATATGTTAATATCTAACGGTATGATGCTTCAGGAAGTGAACTAGCCCTGATGACATGCTGCTGTCATTATTCTAACATAATGTGTTTACTTGACTGGTGTATGACCTATTCAGCCATTGAAATGTACTGGTTTGTAAGTCGCTTTGGATAAAAGTGTCTGCCAAAGGCTGTAAATGTAAATGTGAATGTAAACAATAGCTAAACAGTAGGGGAAATCATTAAGCATGAATCACTGTTAACAGCTGGATGGGATGTTACTTCACCAAATGCTTCACCAAACTTAACCTTGACTGGCTCCTCCCTGGAATCTCGTGTGCCAAGCAAAGAGGTAATCATCCTCGCACACAGCGCCCTCAAAGTAATTCTGATTTATTGATCACACCCATAGAGATATTGTGGGAAATATTATGTGTTTGCATTTTAATTACGTTTAATTACTAAGAGGCTGTAGAGGGTGAGATTTCTCTTTTGAAATGTCCTGATCGTTTTAGAAGCTGTGAGGGTTTCAGTGGAAAACTGCCCGGCCCCACTGAGGTTCACAGATATTTCTTGGTATCAATACACATTATGACGTGGTATTTCTCGCATTTCTTTTCCACATTAACCGTTGACTAACATAGACTTTATCCTTTACTCAGCCTCCCGAGCTTGTACTTGCAATAATGGGGTCCCCTGTGCAGTCTGGTGGAGGTTCAACTCCCAGCTGAAAGGTAACGGTTCAAACCCTGGCATGGGTCTACTTAAGCATCTTGACCAAGATGCCTGACCCCTACCTGCTCCTTAATGGTGGGCTCTTCACCGTTTGAAACCGTTATGGGTAAAAATCACCCAGGATACGATATTAGGGTTTTAAAGCAAAAAATCTAAAATCTAATTTCCAAAGATACTTGAGATATACAGTACCAGTCAAGTTCGGAAACGTTTGGACACACTTTCCCATTCAAGTGAATGGGAAAGTGTGTCCAAACCTTTGACTGGTACTGTATGTATGTATATATCTCCATTAGAAACAGTACTGTAAATAAGATATAGTATAGTAATGGTTGCCATTTAACCTCTGCAAAATCAACAATTACACTCCCTTCAGACACTTATCCCGTGAGTAACGTGCAGGATCCTGAATCCTTCACTTCACTTCGCAATCCTGGGCTGCGGGGTTGCATGGGCTGGGGGCCTCTGGCTGTGTTCTGGGGGCCTCTGGCTGTGTTCTGGGGGCCTCTGGCTGTGTTCTGGGGGCCTCTGGCTGTGTTCTGGGCCTGGGTCAGACTCCTTTAAATTCACTTTCATGCTCAGAATCTTTTCATTCCAAAAGATGTTTGATCCTCCTCTTCTACGTAACTATCTATCACTCTCTCTTAAGATGAGATGAGACAAGATAAGATAATCATCCCCGGTGTGTTGGATCCCTGCAAGGACATTCAAGTGTTACAGCAGCAAGGAAACAGCAAGCTAGACATACTGTACACACAAAACCTGTATAAATATACTATATATGAATATCTATATAAATATACAGATATACGCATACATATAGATATAAAACACATACACACGGGTTGCTACTTTGCAAATGTACAAATAAAAAAATAGGCCCAATTTAGCGGTACAGCCCTTGTGCTCTGAGTTCTATCAAGGTTCTGTTTGTATGGCCCCTCCCCTACTGTGTACAGGAGAGAGGGAAAACAGAATGTTCTGGAACAACGGTGTGCAGGTTATTGGACTACAATGGGTGAATAGAGTGTGTTGTGGTTGAACACCTTGGGAGCAGACAGGCACTCGGAAAAGTAACTGTTTCTCTGTGTGTGTGTGTGTGTGTTTGTGTGTGTGCGTGTTTGTGCGCGTGTGTGTGTGCGTGCGCGGGGGTGGGGACCAATTAGAGATGAAGGCTGTGGAACGTGTCTGATGTTTCCACCCTTTTATTTTGACCCAAACAATGTTTGTTTGATGTAAATGTGTCAGGCAGGTGTAGGGTATAGACTCCATGAACATTTTACAGGGTACATAAAAGGGTACATGAAATAAGCCAAGCACACAAAGTTTTAAGTTGAAAAAGGATTTTCTTGTACTGTAGTAAATATATAATGGGTACAGTGATTGCACTGTGAGTCACTTTGAATAACAGACTGAATGAATAAACACAAATAAAATAGCATGTATGTGGCGTAGGCTGGGTTCTTCTCCCATCAGGTGACCTTGGAGTACAGAATTTTACAAAACACCACCAACAAAATCACCTTTTTAAACCTAAATATTTTTCGTCATTAACGGTTTATGGGGTGTTGCTGAACAAATAAAAATGGTAGAGTAGAAAGTCAAGGGGCCCCTCATAAAATTCTCCCAGTTGTGTGGTCAGTTGTCAGAAAGGAGTGAACTAAATCTATCCGTTAGGTTTCTCTAAAAAAAAGTGTAAAACAAGCCATTCAGATTTGGCCCCAGGTGTGACATTGTTCCTGGACTGGAACCAATCGTCTCTGACCTATCATCCTAATCCCTGTAGCCAATCAAGTTAGGGCAGGTTTAGTGTGAGTGTCCAAAATGACATATGATATGATATGGTATGGGGCCTTTAATGTCTCGGGTCTTGCCTAGGTTTGCTTTTCTCCTGTCTTCATTATGGCTCCAAAAGCTTAAAGGAGTCTTGTCCTTTAAATTAAGGGTTGAAACCAGCAGTTGTAGCATATAAAATGGAGCAGTGGGTGTTTAGAGGTGGTACTTCTATATTGGAGTGAAGGCGGATTTCTACAAACCCATGTTTTTGTTTACCCAGTCGTGGTGAGTAATGAGTTTATCTCCATGTGACCTCATGCGTCAATAAGTCAACAACAGTCCTCTTCAAGCTCTATTTAAATATACGAAGAAATACACAATTTTTTCTAGCATCTGAGGTTGGATTCAGTGTTTTATTGTGAACAGCACCCATCCCATCTTTCTCCCTCATGCTTAACATCCTCCTTCCTTGCTTTCTCACTATTATTCCCAAGTACCCTTGCCTTGTAGCGCACAATAACGAACACAAAGCTCACGGAAACAAAAGCTCAACTGTCACTCGCTGCCAGAATGATCTCCCACACACTGGAAATGTACAGCGCATTTGCCATATGACCAAACAGGCTATGCGAATGGCATTCTAGTGGGCGGTTAAATAAGTAAAGCCTAACGTAGTAGGTGCCTCTTATGGAAATCAGATGTTTTGCAGAAGATTAGGCAGGAGAAGATAATTCCATTTTAAAGAGAGACACTAGGATTAAGGTTTTTCTGTGTTATGGTTCCCTCTCTGCCTGTCGAATACACGGACTATACAGCCTCAAGAAAGAGTGAATAGAATCCCAATTGAACTGATGGCACCAATAGCAGTTTCCTAATTCAAAGCATTATGTGCAGTTGGATGCATGCAACACACATTTATCCTATTCTTGCAATTATGCTTGGTGATATACAGTACACTAAGAACACTTAGAAGGGCCTAAAAAACTAAAGCCATATGTCCATTCTTGTGTTAGTTTAACCTCCCACGTGGGATAGGAAATCAAGAAGACTGTAATCGCACGCATCAACGATATCACAGACGCCTTCTTCTAAAGTTGACACCCCTGTATGATTTAATCTTCCTAGTCGTAAGAAGGTGAGGTTCACAGAAAGGATATGCTTTGCACACGATCTGTATTCCTACAGCATAGCCCTAATCACTAATGCAGACGGTGAAACATTAGGATACTTACATCCTACAAATGAATCCAGGTCATATATGTTTTAACATAGGTTTTAATGACTTTTGAACAATGGGATGTCACCAGTTAATGTGATTATTTATATACTTTATGACTTTGCTCTGTGTGTCATTTGGTTTTTCTGATACATTGTTTTATTTGGTGAGAAATGTGTTGTGTGTGTGTCTGTGTTTTACTCCCTTTCTTTGAACATCAACAGGGGGCACTAGTTGGCAAGACTCAAATTTATGGCATTTTCTCTCTAAAATCTCTCTGTGCCTGCAGTGGAAAACCTAGCCATTTAACAACACAACACTTCTCTTCTATGGTGCAGGGGTAGGTTTCTCGCCAAAAAAAACGATTTATTTATGTAGTGTTGAGATTAGTTTGTGAGAAGTACCAGATTGTACCATATAATATATATATAACCATATTCTCTATAACCATATTTTAGTGCTTGCTTCATATTGCATAATGCACAACACAAATAATAATACACAGTTATGCCTCTACTGTCATGGAACTGGGACTTTTGGGTATCTATGAACAATGCTAGGAGTCCATTTCAGAGTGACTTCAGAACTAAGGCACTGTCTGAAAGAGGGAGAAACATTCCTTCCTCTGTAAGCAAAGATAAATACCAGTCTCAAATGAAAAATGGCTCCCCCTGCATTGGCTCCATTGTACTTTCTTCTCTAAATGTCAGCCCAGTATAACATGAAAGTGCTTTAGCATTAAATAACCCCTTATTACAGGAAACTCACGTTTGACTTAATTCTCCTTTGCTTGCAATTCTCTCACTGTTTTTGTTCTATTTTGCCATGAATAGAGCTGCACGTATACCATTGTCTGCCTCTCCCTACCCCCTATAGTGATCTTCACATGTTTAAGTGTTTCCATTTGTGATGTTCGCCGGCTTTTCCCATGCCTTCATCTAGCAATCTGCCGGTGCTGTAAACTCCTGTAAACTCAGACAGACCTGAAAGAGGTTTTTTTTTTATGAGTGGAGTGTATTTCGAACCCATCATAAAAACACATAATGCTAGACACAGATAGTAACACATTTCAATAAAAAGTTTGGCTTTACAGAGTCCCTTTTTTGGCTAATTGGTCTCTGTGAGGATATTTTCCAAGGTTTATGTATTAAACATTTTTGTGAAAGGATGATAATGCTGTAATGTTAGTCAAATTGAACCACACTGACCAACGATTACAAGCTAATTGTCATCCACTTCCCTTTCACAGAAAATAATATTTTCTATGCAGGATTTTTTATATCATAAAATATAATACTTTTAATATATTGTGTGCACACAGGAAGTATGTTATGCACCAGGAAGAGAGTTACTACAGTGGCACAAGTCTGGCAGACACTGCTTTGTGCCTCAAGGACAGCTTTTGGACTTCAGTAGGGTGTCAATAGTCAAGATTACAGAACTCCCGCTTATTGTCGACAAATAGTCTTATCATTTTTTTTTGTTTTTATGCTCATTCATCCTAGTCTGCAGTGCAGCCATGCACCAAAACAGAGAAATAGATATCGGGTAGGATCTTATTGTCTTGCTTTTTACACAGCGTGCGGTACGCACAATGGTGTTTCAGACCGCCAAAACAATACAACTGTTCTTGAAAAGGCTGATGTCATTGCTGATTAAAGTGTGCTTTTGCATATTAATAAACTCGAAATGCACCGTGTTCAACTACTCCTGTGGGTCATTTTGACGATGCGGTTAAGCATGTTGTTGCTGTTGCTGTTGTGAGAGATGAATAAACCCAGGACAGACCACTAGCAGAAGTACATGTCATGAGCTGTGTTAACGTCCGAGATTATTTAGCAGGACCTCAGTACCAAACGTCATGATTCATCTACAAAAGCTGAGCAATTCTGTGTAAAATAAGACATTCAGCGTATCCACACATATTTTTTTTTATTATTTCAATTAATTCCTAATGAGGAGGTCTTGTTGGCAAGGCTGTTCTCTTGGTGCAGTAAATATTTGCTATCATGGTGGCTTGAACCAGCTCATTGAGGATTGTTTGTGATCATTTGGTTTCTTTTCAGTTGGCGCAGGGCTATGTGACACCATCAGTGTGCGTTTTAGTGCCAGCCTTTGAAACCAGTTGGAGCAAAAGGCATCAAGACGCCAACACAACCGCTTAGAAGCTTTAGTGTCCCCAAACAGTGACAGAGATCAGGCAGCGGTAGCTGTATGAACCAGGAAGCCTGTTCCTTTCTTCTCGCAGAGGCAAAGAGGAAAGGGTGGGTGTCATTACGAGATGTGCTTCATTAAAACGACACTAATGGCTCCTCTTTAAAGCCGATTGCCTCTGCAACCTCAGCATCACTTAACTTCACATTAAATTGCCCTGTGCGTCTTCTGCTCTGAGCCTGGGCAGGAAGGAGAAGCCAGCAGAATAATGAATGCTAACGGACCTGTTCTAGTTTCTTCTTGGGAATACAGGCCCATTCAATGTCTGAAGAACGTGGAGGGTGAACTTTCCTGGAGGATGTGAAGCAAGAAGGTTGTAGGGAAAGAGGGTGAATTCTTGAACCAAGCAGGTTTACTGCTTCATGATTTCCCTGGATTCTTTTCTCTCTGTGGCATTTGCGGCCATGTCGAACAGTGCTCCATATCTCAAGAGGGACCAGCTCCATTATGGCATGAAATTACAGCGTTAGCCTTTGGGTAAGTGGTGTCTGTCGCAGTAGATCAGCAAGGTCAATCATTCTAAAAATACTTATAATCACACATGGACAAGTGCATGTTTTTCATTAGGACCTAATCATTAAACGTGGACAATGTGATTGTTTCACAAAGCAAGCTGTTTACCCCATTCCTATAAAACTAGTTAGTACAACTGTAATTCAGAGATACTGTATCACTTGACATATATGCCATATCTTGCAGTCTTGCAAGCAAAAGGGAAATGGTTTTCTGGCATTAAAGGGGAAGGGGGGCGATGGTAGACAACGGTGTTAGCCTACGGGAGCTGTAGGGGAAGAGTACAGAGAAGTGTGTGCAGTCTCTTGAGTTTCAAACCAAAACCTTTTTGTAACGCCACGAGGATTACTCCAGACACAAATCCCCTCGTGTCCCTAGTGGAATCGACCTGTGAAGCCTTCAGAAGCACGGGTCGATGTATTAATCAGACACACAGAGAGACCCCAGCAGTCCATTAGGATGTCCTCTGTAAGAAGCCAGCATTGACAGAGATGCTGCATCATGTAACTTCTAAACTAACATCAACAAAATGAGTCACTGCTTATTTAAGGTTCACTTAATGCAAAAATTAGTCTCCGGAACAATGGTGGAATTTATTCCTGGAACCTCTCCAGCCATGTCAGACGATTATTCAGGAGACAAAAAAAAAAGAAGAAGAAGAAAAGAACAAGAGGCAGAATGTTGAGTCACTTATCGTGTCAATCACCGTTTCCACAGGCACCCTGGGTACTTTTGACGCCGGCGAAAGAGCCGGCTCAACGACGAGTGTTTAAAACCCACCCAGACACCTTCGTCTGTCCCACTTGCACTGCCAGCCATGTTTTCGTGAACGGCCCAAATGCTGCGTCGCTTTTAGTGTTGCTAACGCAAGGAATTGTGGGACGGCATTATCTCCTTTCCTTTCGTAAAGGATGGTCCATCTCTAAAGGAAATAAGAAAGGAAGCACTGAAGCACCTTTCCTTGGCATTTAGAGAATTCGACCAGCTCTTATCATGGCTGCCACTTAGATACTTCCGGGGAATCTTCCTAAGCAAAAAAGAGTATTCAATCGCAGCCCAGGTTTTTGTTCATGGCAGATGTCATTTTCTGCCGGACACTAATGTTCCAATGTTGCTGCATAATTCAGATCTATAGTGTCAAAATTTCAAAATATTTTTAGCTATCACTTTTAAAGCTGCAATTCGCAATGCTTTGGCTTAATCTTCATGTTTTTCTTCTTTAAAATATATTGTTTGTGGTATGGCATCATACAAACTAAGAATGCAATAATTTCTACTCATTTCCTCCACTGGTCTCATTCTTTGGCGGTGAGCACAACTACAAAAAATGTCTACTGCCACCTGCAGGTCATGGGTCAGTAATGTTCAAAGGTTCTTTTGGTTGTCCGGCTGCTAGCACTCAATGTGGTCTTTTCTCCATCGAGTCACAAAACAAGGTCTGTGTTGTGACCTCACAGGACAATTGAAATAGTGATTTGAATTCAAACAAAAGAATCATGTGTGACAGGTAGCACTCCCTGACTTTAATACTGTGCGAGATAGGACTGCTAACCTTGTTCACCTTGACTAGCCAATGGTTGCATTAGCGTAGGACTACCTTTCCACAACCCACTTGCGTTCTGTCTGTTTGACCAGCCAGGTCGGGTGCTCGTATGCAGTCCGGTCATATTGGCTTTGGCTGTAACATTCTCGCTCCCGTGTCTTCTATGTTCTATGTATTATGGTACGGATAATTCTCCTGCGCTTGTTTTACCTTCCTAGAGTATGACTTTAAAGAGTTCTGTTGAGTATTTAATGTGTCTGTGTCGGCGCGGTGGTTTCCGCATCGCTGCTACGTATAATAAAAGCCGTGTACATAATATATGTGCTTTATTGCAGGAAGGTGTGCTACTGTGTTGCCTTTTTATACGCTCTTGTTTTGCCCCTTTTTATATATCTTTATTTTGCCCTTTCATACAGTCTGGTTTGCCCCTTTGATGTAGGCTATCCCGGGCAGTCCCAACCCTACATCCCTTATTGCCTGTTAGGCTGGTGTTGATTTGGTCCTGTCGTGTCCTTAGTTTGATTTATTCCCTGTGTCGATTTCTATTAATGGCTCTTTTGGTTATTGTCCATTTGATTGGTGGTTTCACTTATGTGATACTTGATTTATTTCTTTGTTTATTTTTTTTTAAACAAGTTTGGTTTGTTACAATGTATGTAGGCTTATTTACTTAATAGTTTGTTCGTTTTTTTAGGTTATTCCTTTTTTCTTCATCTCCCGTTTCCTTATTTACATGTGCAAGGCAAACCACTGTTACTGTCATTGTTGCTGTCCAACCAGGATGTGGTTGTGCTCCTCTGGCTTCACTTAGGGCCTCTGGTCAAGGGGCTTGAGACCCCCCAAGACCCCCCCTGGCGCTGCCGGGAGTGAATGTGTGAACACATCACGTGTGTGTGTGTGTGGTGTAAGCAAGTGCCTCAACCCCTTCTAGCCACAGCTGTCCCTTGCAGCCAGCCTGCATCTCCTGGTCGGAGGAACGGTATGTTTGCCTTGTTTGTGAAATAGATTAATATACAGCCATCGTACAGCCATTGTTTTAAACAGATATATATATATTTATATTAGGTATTGGTACTAAACTTCCTGTGTGCTACCTAAATGTCTTGGATTGTTTGAACTTGGAGCCATGTCTTGTCTTTCCTGTATTCACAACTGACCTGTGTGGGAACCTCTACATTTGATTTCTCTAGGTGCGGTTCCCAGAGTGGCATATCAACAATCGTATTAGCGGTCCTGGTCACATATGGATTAATGATGGATTGTGGTTTTAATTAAATGACCCACTAGGAGGATTATGACGCTGTTTTACATTCATATTTGGGGAAATTGTAAAGGCTACAGGATTATATTAGATTAGGTCAACTTTATTGTCATTCATTTCCATACAATTCCTTGCATCCAACTGAACGAAATGCTGCTTTGTTATGGACCAAGGTGCAACATGAAATAACACGAGGACAGTAAACACAACTACATAAAGTGCACATACTAGTTCAGCATATGGCTCTATATATATATGACTATATAAAAGGAGACCAGTGATGGTGATGATAAATGTACAAAACTAAATCGGCACAAAAACCATAAACATATTATGTATCTTATACAAAACCCATAGGTCTTTCCGAACCTGTTATGGCCATGAAGGCAGACAAAACAATTCCCTACAGCACACAGATGTGTTTGGTTTGTCCCCAGTGTAAAGGACAGCGCAGATATTACCGTGCACGACCCCACTATTGACTTGTGTTCACCCCCCGGGAGATGCTGGGGAACCAGTGCTTGTTGTCTTGCCTAGCAAAAACTCCTGTTAAAGGAATCGAAACGGTGCCTACAGAAAATGTGCTACCACGTCATTATGCAGCCGTAAACCTAAGTGTCAAAGTGACAAATGTCTTTTTCTCACATGTGGATAGTGTAAGTAATTACATACAAATGAACTTGTCAGGGGCAACATTGGAGACCATCAGGAGAGCCTGTTCCTGCAGCACACGGCTTCTCTGCCGTGAAATTCCACCGTCCCCTCTCCCACAGAGACACTACGGCTCTGGCCTGGTTCGTTGAAAAGACATACATTTTCATTTTGGTTCAATTTCAAGACTTCAGAGAGCAGTTTGATGTTACCTAAATGCCACCCTGAACGGCTTTGAGCAAATACAGCGAGCGTCGTTGGCATTTAACTGAAATACTGTAGAGAAAACGGCACTGGTGATGAACATGACATGATAACTTTTGATAAAATAAGAGGATAGCTTAAGTCATTAAGCTCTAATGCTAAATGTCAGTTGATATACAATGCCTTTTATAAGTTAAGTTCTAAAATATACTAAATACAACTGTAATTCGCACATATTAGTCCACAGGTAGGATACAACTTTTAAAAGGTATGCTCCCTGGTTTGTTCTGGGTCTGGCCTTTTTGGTGCAGCAATACACAAACAAACATTCTTGTTTTGGTTTGAAACTCAAGAGAACGCATGCACTTTCTGTGCACTTTCAAGCACAGTTGTACACAGAGGAAGAAATGTGTGGTTCTCGTGGGCACTAACACCAGGATGGTATCGTTAAGAGCTGTCTCAAGATGATCTTGTCAGTCATTACTGTAAGAGGGTTGACGTAGACACAAGGAACCATACAGAACTAATGGATGCAGAGGGAGTACAACAGAGAGACAACAAGAGGAGGCAGAACGACAGGACACTTATTATGGAGACAGGAGACTTGAAATTAATGTAATACACACAAAGAACGATAGATTTAGTAACATAATGGGACTCTCCCTTTGTTTTCTTCGTACAGTGTGGTAAAATATGTCTTTCAAGCATTTATATATATCATTCCACGAATTACTATAAAATGTACCCTCTGGCAACACATAAGACATAACATATAGGAATGCGGTGTAAGCAGCACGCTGATTTTGCTGTTAGAACGCTCTAACAAGAATCATGCTCACAACTCTTATCCTAAGAACATTAAGAACATTACAACAAAAACACATTTGCTTGTTTTTCCCCTGCCCCCATCAACATGCCCATGCAGTCCAATTCTGGTCTACAAGCTGGCCCATTAATATCACTTTGTGTCACTTCATTACAACTTGCCATTAGTTTGCATCATGGCTGCCATTTCCCTATGTTCCCTTCACTATGTGTCTTGGATTAAAACTCTAATGGCCACTCCTTGTTCTCGTTAGAAAGCTTGCCTAGATGCACGTTTCATCTCAGCCTGTCACAAGCCCAGACTCTCCTGTCAGGAAAATAAAGATGGAGGGACCCTTGGAAGGGCTTTGTTGTTTTTTTTTGTTTCCCTCAGTGTTTTTGTTGCTTCCTTGTAGATACAGAGGGGGCAGATGTAGGCTACTAACATGAGGATGTTTTAGGCGTAATTTCGTCGCACCGTGCGCCTAACACGGCATGGTATGCCCGAGCAAACCGCAAACGGCTAAAACCGCATCCTGCCCGGCGCAGGAGCGCAGAATCGCAATTTGCGCTTTCCCTACACATGTATATGCATTCGTGGGAGGGTCGAGGGAAAAGTGGGAGTTTTGTGCAAAAACATGGGAGGAGAGACTGATTACTAATTCAGTTGTATGTAACATATAGGAATGCGGTGTATGAACTGTCTGTTTTGCGGTGAAATTTCTCTGCACCTCTTCAGGTTCAATGCAGGAAGCGCGTTTGCTTACAGGGCCGCAAGGGCAGCAGCCCTGTGAGCAAGACGAAGGTACAGGCATGGCGGAGGTTTAGGTTGAGATTTGGTGGGGACATATTTCCCTGCTACTGCCGATACCCTTTTATGGGTCGCTATGTTTGTTTAATTAGCAAGACGAGTTACACAACATTGTTCATGATTATAATGACACCATTATCATAATGTCATTTTAAAGTTTGTTTGCTTGAATTTCAATTAATTTTACTGTACCTCGGCGAGAACAGCAGCTTGCTCCATCACAACGGAAATGTATACTTTGAGAGAATTTTATTTTTTTTATTTTTATTTATTTATAAGGAAAATGCATTTCACTCATAGAAATTATTGGTGGGGACCATTTAATGGTTGGTAGGTGGGTAATTTAATATTGGTAGGAACCTGTATACATGTCCCTACCAAAACCCAAGAAGTCATCAAGCGTTACAGATTAAGCAGTCATTCAATAATATGGTTACTGGAAGAAATCAGAGATTATATTGAACCTTCGATTTTGAAGTTTCCAATTGATAATTTCACCTTACATATCCAAAGATCTCTTGTCCTAGGTATAACTTATGAGTGTATCGCGGCGGTGCGTATGTCAAGGGGGAATTGGCTCCTGACTATATTTAATAAGTCAGTATATTTAATAAGTTGAGTCCCCACTCAAACCTGTATCGAATGCATATCCTTAGAAATGACCAAAACAGGAACTATAATACTCTCACACTGATAAAGTGGACAATGAATTATTACCGACACAGAGCTGATGAAAGTGTTTTTTCCCAGTGTTTTGATGGCTGTATAAATTGTTTTTGCCTCTAATCAGACTGTTCCTCAGTGCTATATGCACAGTAGGCTCCAAAACAAACATTTAGTTTCCCCCCAGACCGCTGTCTGGGTTGTCTGGGTAACAATCAAAGTTATGTTGGCTATGTAATAAATGACAGGTTCCACAATAAGTGCACTGCCTTTTTGCGTTTGTGTGCGCGCAGAAGAAATGAGCATATTTATGACACCCCCTCTGACATGGTTTTTAATAATTCATTGATTGCCATATGAAAACTACGCCACAAAACCCCTCTCTTCTCAACAGGAGCGGCGTTTTGAAGGATTAAGCTGCTCCAGGCATTTTAAGATGAACAACAATTTCAGCGCAAGAACAATATGCAGAGGTGTTAAAATATTCAGCCTATCCCCCGAACACTCTTTCACTCTCCCTGGGTTATTGTGCTCTGAAATATTCAGTTGATATTGGCGTAGGAACTCTCGTAGGAACTACATCATGATAACATCAAGTACAGAGATGTCATTTCTTAGCATGAAGCGCCAATATTGTTCCATAAGCAGCTCCATGTATTTTGTACATTTATAGCTACAGAGCAGCAACAACACGCACGTTGTGTATAAATATAGACACGGCGTTATATAGTTCCTATTCCCACAAGCGCCTTAATACAAGAGGTTTGGATTTTAGCTCTCTATTTTGGTTTTGCCGGATTTTGTAATGAATCCCAATCCAGGGAGCTATGCCTCAAATCAATACAGAGCTCGGGCCGCCACTATCTCCACCTTATTACAATATGTCTGGAGTCGTTGGAAATGAGTTCCCAGCAAGCGTCCCTACCTCCTTTAAAAATGCATGGGATTAAGAGGGAACGGGCTGTCTTCTTATCAATCGAGCTCACCCAAGTGAGTAAATGGACACGAGGGAAAAATGACACTTAACGGTTGCCAGTGACAATGATTCCATAGTATTTTATAATGCCGTCTTCACTTTCTTTTAATAGACTTTGGTGTTTTGGAATGGTGACTGATGCAGAAATGGAGGGCGGCTGACTCTGGGTGGGCGAGTGTTTCCACGAACACACAAAAAAAGCTCAGTCTCATAAAGTCTGGATATAACTGTAGAATACTGCGGTAAATTTAAATCAATGCATTTATTGACCTGGTTAAGAGAAATGGAACATTCCAGCAGATGACATTATAAAATGGATTTTATAATACTTTGTCTACACCCTCCCGGCCTCTCTCTGGGACATTGTAAGTAATGTTTACAGTGAGAGCCGAATCTCCCAGGAATTCATGTCGGTATTGATGAAAGGGCTGAAATGTGTTTCTCATGTTTCCCGCTGTAGTAGCAGCTGACAGCTGGCACTTAGAATAATGGGAATGTGTCCCTGTAAAATGTGTCCTGTGAAATGTGTGCCACGTATCACAGGGTCATATACAGTACCTGTGCAGCCTGTAGCCCACCATCACCAGACAGCGAGCTCTGGCCAGCCGCTATAGCTAAAGTCACACTGGACTCTGGTTTTTCACACACACACACACACACAAACACAAAGTATAGACTGTGTGTATACACAGTATACATACAGTATATCTACTTATTTATCTTTAAAAAATATATTAATATTAATATATTAATATTAAGAAATATTATTTATCTTCTCTGAAAGGGCGTTAGTCTTCAACAGAGTGAGTGCATTTTAGCGAAAGACCGACCACAAATCACACAAAACCATTACAACTTTACGCTGATAATGGCCACCTTGATAAAAGTACTAGCACTCGTGAATTTATAATGACATGAAAATGTTTTGATACAGTATACAGGGAATACTAATGCTCGATGGATTGAGGCAACTGTTTATTTACCATCTTGTTTGTCCACAACAGGTCACAACGATATACTATAGGCTTCTTTCCTTCCACATTTATTCAGGGGAAGTTTCCTTTATAAATAATCTTGACACTGATCTGCAGGTCACAGCCGTAAAGTGGATACCGGACTATAAAGACACTATCCATGTGTCCACATGTAACGTATGAATTTGTATTTTGGTCATACTACTGACTGGTGTTAAATATTGTAACTTATTTGAGATTCAGTTGAACTAAGTTTCAGTACAACATGTCTATTATAATGACAAGTTTAATATGCAGGTTTCTCATAGTAGGACTGCTGAGAAATGATTGTGTTAGTGACATATATTATACTACAGTATATTTTGTTATTTTATTAGAACAAAAATTATTATTGGATTTCTAAAATATAACTTATATTGCTAGAAATTCTTTTGGTGACTTGATTTATTTGTCATGAGTTTACAACATCCTTGTATGTTTTCTAGTGGTAATTATGGTGCTTAGTACAAACACCTCTAGCGGTGGGATACTATATTACCACAAACATTCCTGGCTTACACATGGACTAAAATGTATTTGTATAACATCTGTCTGCATAATAAACAGTAAAACTGGCTCCCATCTCATGCACTGAACAAAGGTTCAGTGCATGGCTATATTACAATGGAACTGTACAAAGCAGAAAGCTTTAAAACTGGGGAAAAGACAAGCATTACAAGCATAGACAATATCACTGGTGAATATAGAGACTATCAATTGAAGATATAGTCTGAATACCTGAATTGGCCAACAGGCCGGCCCCCCCCCCCCCCCCCAGGCCAACCATGGTCCAGGTGGGTCCAGGTGGGTCCAGGTGGGTCCAGGTGGGGTCAGGTGGGGTCAACACTGATCCCAGTCCCTGACCCTGGTACCTGGTATATGTCAACTGTAGGATTGTGGATCTGGATATTGTTACTCTGTCTCCATTTAGCTTTAGAGTGGCTTTACAGGAACTACAATGCATGCTAAACACAAAACTCTTTTCTCAAATCACTTTGCCCTCTTTTAAAAATGATCACCACATCCGTGATATTAAAGATTGGATTGCAATTGCAACCCTGACCCCTAAGCAGGGTCATTTACTGCCTCCACTACTCTTTTATAGTATGGGACCGCAAATACAGAATAATGAATGAGGAAGAGAATCCATTTCAGGAGAAATTTGGGTCGTCGCCGTTAAAAGCTTTGTGCTACAGCATTCAACGTTCCCATCGGGCACTCTCTCATGTGTCCCAGCGTAAAACAAACATTAGTGGTGGTGAAAACATCACCATTAATACGAGCCTGACAGTTGCTGTAATGATGTGTAGCAGATAAGTATGTGTTTGCTGCTAGGCTTTACCTTGCCAATAGGACACATTAGCGGTGCTGAATTGTGTACTGTATGTGTGAGAGAGGGTGAGAGAGGGTGAGAGAGGGTGAGAAAGAGAGAGAAAGAGCGAGGCAGACACGTGTTAGGACAATGTCTCAGAAACGTGCGTTTTCTACAAAGCCATTTATTCGCAGCCAATCTGTTTTAAAAAAAAAAAGCCTTGTTTGGTTGGTTCTATGGCTGTGTGGCGTTGAACCTGGCCTCTATTGGTTCTCTGTGATTGGGCTTTCAATTTACAGTTTTAAATTGTGTGGCACCGCTAACAGGGCAGGAGACAAGCTAGCAAATGACTTGCCACAGAATGAAAGCCAAAAATGGTGTTGTATGACTCTGACTCCCAGCCAGTAGGGGGCAGGATAGTCTAGTGGTCTAGGTGTTGGACTCCCAGCCAGAAGGTCATGGGTTCAATCCCCTGAGGTGGCCTACCTGTAAGCATCCTTGAGCAAGATGCCTAACCCCTACCTGCTCCATGTAATAGCAGCATGTGATTATAAGTCGCT
>JAOEHI010026366.1:0-26396 GCA_025447815.1 Percopsis transmontana
TGAGGAGCGAATGATACACTTTCCAGTAATGTTGTGCAAATTCATAGGTGAAGTAATTTAGGCTACTAATTGTAAGTTGCTTTGGATAAAATGCTTAAATGTAAGTGTAAATCAGAAGGTATATGTACAAGGACTTGAAGGCTGTAATAATACACATACCAAGTCATACCAGTGTTCCTGTCTTCTGAAGGAAATGGTGGATTGGTTCAATGCCATCAGAGGAGCCCGGTTTCACTACTTGAAGGTGGCTTTCCCTGGGGCCTCTGACGCTGATGTGAGTTAAATGTGTGTGGGGATCCGATACACACACACTCATGCGTGTACCCTAACACACACAAAGATACCACACACACACACACACACACACACACACACACACACACACACACACACACACACAAACACACACTTTGTCAACAATTTAGTATTTTCTGTTTCTTTGTCCAGTTGGTGCCAAAGCTAACCAGGAACTACATGAAGGAGGGCTACATGGAGAAGACCGGGCCAAAGGTGGTGTGTTTCCCTTTAACCGCACATTATTTGTGGTGGCAATGCTGATCTTTATTGCAGCTGTTCAGGGACCAGAACGCTGTTGTGACTGTGCCTTTTCTGTCGACAGCACACTGAGGGATTCAAGAAGAGGTGGTTCACTTTGGATGACCGGAGGCTGATGTACTTCAAGGATCCACTGGTATTCAAAAATCTCATTGGTAGCTGTAGTGTAGATACACTGTGTTGCCAACAGATGGTGCTGTGCACTTTCTGTCTTTGAGGTTAGGGAGTATACAGTAATTGCTGTGTTTGCTGTATGGCATAGCATGTTTGGGAATATTATCTGTAGAATTTATTATTACATTTATAGAATTTAGCAAATGCTTTTTTTCAAAGTGACTTACAATAAGTACATTTGTCAATAACTAAATAGGTCATATACCAGTTATCGAAAGCAAACAACATTCTGTTATAATAATGACAGCAGCATGTCCTCAGGGCTAACTTAGGAAAAAAATTTACAACATACATTACCTAAAACATATTATTCAATCCTCAAAATAATTGCCAGCAAAGTGCAACATTTTCAAAGAGCTGATCTAAGAGAAGGAAAAAAGGATTATTGTTTTTTTCCACTATTGTGTATATTCACATTTTTTTTTTAAACAGTGAATATTAATTTAATTAAGAAACGTTCTTTCACTGCAATTGCTCTCTTCTAGGACGCTTATGCACGAGGCGAGTTGTTCGTTGGCAGTAAGGAAAACGGCTACATCATACTGCCTGGTCTCCCCTCGTCCATTCAGGGTTACCACTGGCAGTTTGGAGTCACCATAGTAACGCCAGACAGGAAGTTCCTGTTTGCCTGTGAGACCGAAGAGGACCAGATAGACTGGATGGCGGTGTTTCAGATCGTGGCTGACCGTCCGATGCAGCCCCAGGAATACGCAGGTAAACTGAACTTTCTACTCAATGGATGATCTAATTGTAATGATCTGCTTTTAAAGGGACACTCCTCGATTTGTGCGCAGAATTTCGCTTGTAGCTGAAGCCAGCATTACAAAAGCATTGATGCCAGCACCAAATTATGGGCTGTCACTCCTCTCTACTCCCCAACTAAAATGTTCCTAGGCTCATGGGCGTAGGTTTCATTTGAACACTAAGCGGGGGTAAGGGGGTCTTCCCCTAGGAAATCCCCTAGGAAATTCCCTAGGAAAAACTTAATTTCCTGCATTCTGGTGATCTTTTATGCAGAATGTGTGCCTTCTGCACCAATGTCTGGTGGAAATGTCTTTATGTATAGGAAAACACAACATTCAGGCACCAGGTGACAATCCAAAATATAATGGAACATAATGCAGTAAGGCTCTCAGGCAGTATTGCTTGCAAATATTCTCCTGTAGATCAACTTTTCTCATTTAATATTATTCCTGCTGAACACACACATAAGCATGATTTACTCTTCTCTTTTGTGTATTTTGTTTGGGGAAGTAACATGTGGCACCTATTCACTCCAATGATAAGCCTAAATTAATTCATTTTATTACATTTTTAAACCCCTGGACTTTAAAAGCGCATATGTGTTTCAGCAAGATTTCTGCTCATGTTCAAATCTTTCTGCACATTCAAAACACATCACATATATTTGTATTTTAGGATGATTTTTATGAATCCTGTAGGCCTACATCTCATATGTTACTGAAGCTGACCTAAAACAAGAATACAACATATTAGAGAATGAGACCTTGTTAAAGCCTCTAAATATTTCTGGAAAACAAAAACCGTAGGCTCTGAAGTTTAAATCTACATGACAAAATCACTGAACTAGTAGGTTGGGTCTAGCGTCCCCCTGGCCCCTTGCGTACAGGTGGCAGAGCCTGTAGCAGGCCATGGTTGCAATGGTATTTATCACCAGTGCGCATTGCTGGGCGGCCCCCAATGCTTCTTTAAAGTTTTTATTGGGGGGGACAAATGCACGTGTTCTAAATTTTGAGGTGGCAGTATCCCCTGCGTCCCCCCTGAAATCTATGCCTAGGCTCACACTGTACTCTACTCCTTCCCCAGTAGAGCAATTGTGTTACACTATATATATTTTGTCAAATTGTGTTACACTACAGTACAGTAGTGTAACACAATTTGACAAAATATATATTTTTTTCTTTTTATCCTTTCTGCAGTGGAGGCCTATTTTAAACGCAAGCCCTAAGAGCCCCTATGCCTGAGAAGCGACTAGTGAAAATGGAAGTGTAGAAGCTGCGAGGAAGAGGAAAACAAGAATGACAGCTTCCTTGGGTCACATGACCACCTTCCTTGAAAGCCATATAGGGTAAAAGACAAAGGAAAAAATTGAGAAAACCCTTCTTCGACTGACTAATTTTCTCCTGCCTGTTCCATCTTAATGCTAATTCACGCTACATGCCAACCTTGTTATCATGTAGTCAGAATTGCTCTTCATTCCATATTGCGCAGTTTATGAATGATTGTGTAACAATTTGCACTTACCTGAAAGAGAGTTGGACTATTGAAGGTGCCAGTTATGAACGGAACACCTTATCAGATGCTTTATTGCTGCTACAGGAAACATCTTGATGAGTTTGAAGTTATAACAATTATAAATGAGAGCTACTACCTAATTTGGCTTAATCACATAGCAGATATTTAAAATAATAAATAATCTTCCTAGTAACCAAGTGAATGATCGGTATTGTGAGTGTACAAATTTCCATGTCAGCTAAGAAACCAGATTGCTAATGGGATAAAGGGCAGGATTACATTAGATATGGGTTTCTCAAGGGGAAGGTGTGTCGATTGTAACATACTCGCACAAAAAGGATCCGTTGAACATAATGTAAAGGATGTCAAGCAACAAAGTCTCGATGCTCAGACTGTCCCTCAACACTTGATTTGATTAGTCAAGACATGAGGATGGCGTAGGTGACTTTTCAGTGCTATTAATCTTTTTCAGCCTATTCCAAGATGTTCAATTCCATCAACTGCCAAATATCATATTTAACTATTTACTGTGTGAACTGGATACTTACTCGTGTTTATGTCTACTAATATATTTGTATCGGTAAATGTATAAGTTATGTCGTAGCTTCCAAGCACTGTACAGACAGCGGGGTATCAGAGCTTGAACAGGCATCAAGTTGAATGTAAATAATGGTCTCTCTGTATGTGTGATTTACATTAGGGCATGTAACTTATGTTCTATAAAGTTATTGGACTCTCATGTTTACATAGAATTATACACTTGAGAGGAAGTTGATATTGGAAAGTTGAAGGCGCATAATTGTTTGGTTTTGTAATGTAATTTGGTCGAAGCAAACAAACTCAGTGTAAGAGAGAGCAGAGAATTTTACTGTCATGAACACAGATAGTAATACAAATGGAATTGTTCTGAGGTTATGGAGATGAACTAATATAAATAAGAAATTATTTATTTTGTTTAAAAATGTATTATTTTAATGGAATAATAACTGGATCATCATGTCTAAATCAGACAAAAATGTTTTCTTTGCCAGCTGCAGTGGCTTATGTTCATGTGCAAGATAAATGCAGACATTACAATAAAGACTTTTTTTTTTAAACGTATGAAAAAGTGAATTTTGTTTGTTGGCCATTTCAGGTGTCAGGGAAAAACACTATATATACAATAACTATTTCACATCATAAGCAAATGCCAGTTTTGTTAGGAAATATGTCAGACCTGACATAAATTCCCATCTAATGATGATGTGTTTTACCACTGCTCAAAACATCTTAAATGTTAATTACAGGCAATGAAATTGTTCTTCCAGCAGAGGGAGGCATACAATTACAAACATTAATGAATTAATGAATTAATGAAATAATTTGAATAAAAATGCCTTTATGTAAACCATATTTAACCATTGTTCTTTATTACAGTTAATGTTAAATGACAAGAAAGTCTATACACATTGAAAAGTAGTCTAATAATACATTTCCTTGAACATCAAGTTTGTAGAAGCATGGAATGTTTAATACTGTACAATGAAAGTTTATGTTAAATTTTGTCAGAAAAGTACAGATTACAAACCAATGGAATCTAACAAAGAAGGAATAGAAAATGAGACCCATCTTTATTTTATGAATAAAATAATTGTTAAAAAGAAGAAATACTAGGTAAATATGTTTAGACACATTTTTCAGAAAACAACATACTGTACTATACAACAAATATTTGAAATTATAAATGGAAGTAAAGCGGCTGGCTAATGCTGACAACAATATATCAAACAATACAGAAGTAGTACATCAAAACACAATTCATTTCAATTCTTTATGTCATTACTGTACAATATAAGTGTTATTCCATGTTTGTCTATTTTAACATTAAACTGCTGTTTGATCTAAGAAGCAAAGCACGAGCTGCACATTCATTGGCAGAATGAATACAATTTTTGACACATTACTAAAATGACACTTCCTTCCAAAATATATAAACATATGTACATAGCTCGAGCTGTGTCCAAATTTCAGTAGCATTTTCCAAAAAAACGAATAGTCTGTGATTCAGGTGATTTTTTACTAATACATATAATAAGTTTCTCCTGCTTCAAAACTCTCCTAATGTGTATTACAGTAATCCTCGTGGGGTTGGATCAAAATATTAGCTGCATCTGCAAAAAATACATTATTGGCACCGAATTTGAGTTTCAGCCTGAATATCGCTTGATATTGTTTACTTCAAAAACAGCAATGTCAATTTTCTTATGTATGTAATCTAAGAAGACTTTTTTTTCATGAAAATGCTTGCTAAGCTAATGCTGGTGAGCTGAAACGACTCTACGAGCCCGTTGCATGACAGAAATACTGAACATTGTATATACACATATTCATACACACTACATATACATTCATTCATGTGATGACAAATGGAACTGTGATTCAAAATGTCATTGTCAGGTCGTATGGTGAAATAAAATTTGGGTCACACAAGAAATGAATCACAATTAGGTAAAGTCTTTACACTTTTATCCAAAGCTTACACTTACAGTAAGTACAATGACAAGTATTAGCAGGTAGGGGTTTGAGATCTTGCTCAAGGATTCTTACAGGTAGGTCAGGCATCAAACAGCTAATTTGTGGGTGGAGCCACAAGAATTGAATGCGACTATGCTAATGAATATCAATAGGGCAATAGTTTAGTATTACTTAAATGCAGTTTATAACTAATGCACACTATTTCTGTGCTAAGTACCATAATGCATAGCAGTTTCGCAACAAACTTCTATTAAACTATAAAAATTATCTGTTGTTCCTTTCCTCCCATTAAAACAAAAAATATATAAAAACAGTACAATTTGTAAACTTCATACAGTGAATGAGCATACTGTATACTGTATTGTTTGCTTTGTAAAGCATAGTATAATGTATGAGATGTACGAAACGGGGTTATAATCAAGAAAATGTACAAATGTACATTTAAAAACACATTTGATTTCAATAGATTTTGTTCGTACTATCTCCCTTTATAGTGTTCCCTATAGATTTGTCTATATACTGTACTGTAGGGAACACTGAGTGAGTCTTTAACTCTCCAGCTCAGGCCAGATAAGATGAATGGCACACATACTATGTGGGACCAGACAGACACATGCACACGCACACACACACACACACACACACACACACACACACACACACACACACACACACAGACAGACTCCAGGGACAGACTTAGGATCTGCAGCAGCCAGCGCCCCTCATCTCCTTGTTTACATATTCCTGGAGTTTAAACTTCTCAACGGGATCTTTGGTGGACCTGTGCTTCAGTTCCCTGAGAGAAATACGAAAATTAGATGTTATTTTTACTCGATGGTTGGCGGGTCAAGTGAAAAGCATACATTTACATTACAAAGCCAGAAACATTGTTTTAAATCCACAAATTGGAGTAGTTGCGTATTTGAGTATTTTCACGACTTGGGGTACAACGGCAGTTTCACGGGGGGGGCGTAGACTCACCTAGCCACAGCAGTGAAAGCCAGCTCCACATTGAGACCAGACCTGGCGCTGGTCTCCATGAAGGGAACTCCAAACTCCTGTACAATCAAAGCAATAGACAGCTGTTGCAGAACTTCATTCCCCCTTTCATAAATATCTTTCATTAGCTTGTATTTCCTATTAATTTGTACAAAATGTATATAAAGAGGTGAAAAAAACACGGGAGAAGGGTTTAGTGGACATTCACAACATGCAAAGCACAGTTGTTTGCCCTGGACCCATCAAACAAAAAAGGAATACAATGTCTCTTTGCCTCTCCTCTGCTGTTTCTCATTAATGGCAGAACTTTATTGCATCAAGGCTTGGCTAAAAGCTATTTGCATTGTAATACAGTATGTTTTGTAGCTAAAGCCTAAGAGATAAAGAAATGTTGATGCTAATTACTTGATGCATCGTATTAGATATTCTTAGCATTAGTGATTCTTTCACTGGGCTTTCCAACAGTAACCGAGATTATTGACTACATTCACAGGGAGGGAGAATTAATGTCTCATGAATGTTATCTGGGTCTAGCAAAAAGATATTTATGGGAAATATTTATTCGTAGACTAATACTTATGTGATTAGTCTTAGTTTTGCAGGTTGTGCATATTCCTCACTACAGATAAAATCTATATTTACAGAAAAATCACGAGTCAGAGAAAAAGGGGAAAAGAAGAAAAGAAAATATGGAAAGGAAGAAAGAGGTTTGATTTGTTATATACATAACCTAATATTCATAATGTACAATGTGCATAATGTGTTTGGGGCAGGGGGTGATAGATTTTCAAATGGCACAGTTTATTACAAGCCATTGTTCCATAATCCCAAATGTGATCCTCACCTTGGCCAGCCTCTCACCATCTTCTCTCTTCACCACCCTATCATGTGTGGCATCAGCCTGGCAAGAGAGGGGGCAGGATGGGGCAGGAGAGGTTAGGGGTTAGGGTGGCCAACTTCCAGCCCAAAAGTTGTGGGTAAATCCCCAGCATGCCTACGTACTGTATAAGAATCTATGAGCAAGATGCCCAACCCCTACTTGCTCCTTAATACTTTTTTTACCATTGTAAATTGCGTCTGTTAAGTTACCTAATTGTAAAAGTAAAGAAAGGAAAAACGAATTCCAACATCAAGTGGCATTAATAGATATCTAATAACACTCTCAACCCTGATAGCTCACTGCTATCAGCTACTGGTTTGGAGGTTATGCACATATCAAAACACAAAAATTCATGAGAATTTTGTAACTTTGTATAATTACAGATTCCTGTGCTGGATCACTTCCAGTAAACAAGAGTGGTTTACATAGGAAAAAAAATCAGACAGTATATTATATATTATAAAAGGTTTGACCATATCTGGGAGTAGAAACCAAACTTCTACATGCAGTTTCAAAAGATGTCTTACATTTGTATTGGTGCATTGTTTCCTGTGTTTGTTGTTGTTGTTATATATATATATGTTGTTATATACTATATATATATAGTTCTTAAGGTCTGGTGAGACCGTGGGCAGATATTGAGTTAGGGTTTGGTGTTAGCATGCTAATTAAGGGCTTCTACAATGCACAGGGACTGAATCCAATAGGCATGATGGAAAGATACGGTTGTATGTTTGAGCTGAAATGTAGTGGTAGTGTACGTGCTTACATTTGAGAGGATGGGAATGGGACAGAAAAGCAGTTATTTTTTTCTGCAGGTCAGTAATAGCCAAACAAATGGAACTCGCAACATAAATTGAAATACATACAGGATGCAAACAAGATTTTCTACAGCCATACTGGATGGATCGTTTTGCAACTTCGCTTTCTGTTGATATATACTGTATGTTGATCTATTCAGTGAATGTCTTCAGCAGATAGTAATGATAAAGACTTGCCTTGTTCCCCAGCAGCATCAGGACAACGTCTTGCTGGGCGTATTCATGGATCTCTGTTAGCCAAGCCTGGAGTTTAAAAACAAAACAGATGAAGAGAAGAGGCATGGTGTATACGTGACGTGTAAAAAGGAGACTCAAGACAACAAAATTTATTTAAAAAAAAATTGGGGATTTTTAAGGACATTTCATCCAGTAAACCAGTGTAGAGAGACAGATGTAAAGACATGTGCAATAAAATATATAAATACACAACCAAGGACAAACAGATAGAAAGGATCTTGGACAATGTGCGTGGCCCGTGAGAGGCAGACAATGAGAGAGAGAACGAAAAAGACTGACACACACACACACACACACACAGGGAGCTGGAGAATAAACAGAACAATATATACTCAGACCATGAAATTATCTTGCATACTGCAGCCTTAGATACGGGCAGTAAAACTCACAAAGCCTTATGGAACACTGCACCTCTTTAACAAACAACACATACGACTACATTAGCGGCAGCAGCAGCATGAGCTGAGCCATTCCTCCAAAAGTACACACATTCTTTCCTCAAGTAGTACAGATACTTGTGTAAAAAAGACATACTGTACATTTAATATGTTTTGTTTGCATTCTAATCACATATAAGAGCTGTTTGGTTTTGTTTGTCAAGTTAGCCTAAGTTAGCTGTAGCACTTCGTGTGTGTCAGAAATGCTTCGATGACAGATAAGATATTTGTCCACCAAGCAAATCTTGTTCCAAAAATGACAGTAACCCAGTTAAGGCCTTTTGCCTTTGCACAGTATGGACAGTATAGTAACAAGCATGTTTTGAAAATGAATGTAGTAGAAAGTACGAATATTCGTGTTAAATGGGGGTAAAAGTGAAAGGTTGTCAAGTAAATACTAATACTCAAGTATAGTACAGATACCTGAAAACTCTACTTAAGTAACAACGTTTTTGTACTTCATTACTACCCACCTCTGAATATAACTGATAGGAATCTTCACTCTGACTAAATAATATCCTTCTCCCCGGTTTCATGTGCCATTCTTACCAACTGGGGAACATTTCCCCCTTTCTAAAGCTGCCTGTTGTGACAAATGTTAAATAATTAATGTGGCTGTAGCGAATTAATAAAGGTCAGCTCCACTACTTCATAGGTATAATTAAAAAGTAAAGATGAAGCGATTCAGGTTGTGCTTGTGTCAGACATACTTGATGCTATTTGCTCTCATAACAATCATAACACCGTGCAGTTACTTGGTATATGCCACATACTATCCCGTGTGGATGCTGGTTCCATGTTTTGCCAGAAATGTTACTTCAGATATTAAATCAAAATGGCCCCAAAGGCCCCTTGGCACTGGCCCAGACCTGGTGCTTACACATCTGAATACGTATGTGCTTGTAAGTGATGTTGTTCTTGGATGTGCACACATGGAGATTGTGTTATAAAAAATTTATTTCTGAGTGTAAACCGTGTAAACTTGCATTATGAAACATGTTCATGCTCGTCAATATAATTTAATCATTTAATGTATACATGAGGGTCTATAAACACATTAGCTCAACCTCAGCAGATCTCACAAACATTCCCACCGATATTCCATACTCATCCATCAGTAACCTTCCACCTCCAAACTTGTTAGCCCCCGTTGGGAAACACGTGTATAATAATGCATGGTTCACAACAAACCCACCTGAATAGCATTGTACACCCATGCACACACATGCCAGTGCATATAATGAAGGCCCTGCATTGTGCTTCGATAACAACACAAAATAATCTCACACTATTAGTCAAACAGTGAAAACAATCGTTAATATTTTACATTTTATTTTACAGTTATATTAACAAACACAAACACAAAAATATAAAACAAGCCAGCCATATCCTTTAAAACGAATTAAATATAAAAAAATAGACAAACTAATTTAACTGTGGCAACCTAAATCAGTATTAAATTACTCAGTTACAACGAAAATTGTGTGCCATTTTTTTTTCATTTTTAATTAGCCAATCACTATTCTATTGTGTTTTGAAATCAAAACTGAATCAGTGAGAAATAGATTCACGCTCTGAGGCCATTTAATCTGGGAATGTAGGAGGCTATGTAGCTCTGTAAAATAAAATGGGGAGACAAAAATGTTCCTACCCCTACTCTGGGGACTCCTTGGCAGGTCAGAAAGCTTCCCACCTCTTACCACCACTGTCAAGTCAGACTAACTGTTCCGTTAAAACAAAAAGAACCATTTGCAATTATCTTCAAGAGAAAATAGACACATAATTACTTTGTACTTTGCTTACCACAGAGTTAAATAGTAAGAACAAAAAAGAGCCCTGCTTTTTGCAACAGGCCACTCACTCCTCAACAACAAATGAATATGACATAATCACGTGCGTTGATTAAATCAAACGATGAGAGAGGCAGCATGACGGAAGCACTGAGACTGTATTCAGGTAGTAAACTGATTAATGTATTTTCACAATCCCGAAATAGCCCTCAGTACCACACAGCCAATACATAAGGTTAACTGAACCTAACATTCAGTAATGAATACTTATTATTAACATATCCCTCAAATAGACGCAAAGACGACAGTGACTCATAGGATTTATAATCTCACACAAGCACTAAAATAAAAACCTTGCCAGGACAAAATGTCCCCTCTAAATGTGACAACTTATCTTTCAGTATCTCTCTACGTCTGGCTTTTGCCATTAATGAACTGTGACTTTTAATTAGACATTGTTCATCTGTTTGTAGTGCTTCGTGACTTTATGGGTAATTTAACAGAGAATGCAATAATTTCCCGATGTCAGTACTTATCACCTCTACCTTGGTAAATTCTCAATTATCCTTTCATCATGGAGAATAACGACGGGTCCAATGAGCTGTATAGACAGGTAAATGGATTAATGCAACAAAAAGGACCAGGTATTTGCTGAAACACTGTCAAAAATGCATTGGTAATTGGTGGCAACATATTGTGGGCCACAAGGGGCTGTGATGAGTCAAAACAGCTCTCTGAAACCTTGAATGCCATATGTGTGCGTGAACGCACTTCACGCAAGTGTTTTGTAAGGTGCCTTCGATATGCATTCAGACAGAATGGTGGTGCAGCTTTTGCTGAACATTCCTTTCAACCAAGGACTTTCATGGAGATTCTAATTCTGAGTAGCTATTATGTGATATACAAAGAGAACCGATGGTGTACGTATGAATTTGTGTGAGACAGAGGCTTTAATTAACCTTTCTACTATCAGCTCCATAGAGGATCCACAATGACAGGGCTCCAATGAATAAAGACAGTGTGATTAACAGCCCAGAGAACCGCAGTAGCAGAATACTAAACAAACCCTAATATTTAGAAATGTTTGCAGTACATTGCTCATTAGCATAATGAGGTAAAATAAAACCAATAATCTCTCTTTCATCTAAGCATCTTAATTTCTCCACTCTCTTTCTCTGCTCCCTGGAGTTTTATCATTTCTCTGTTTATTGCCAGTTTACCCTCTTTGCACTCTCTGTCACAGTGTTGACATTAAATCCAACTTTTATAGCAGCTTTAGGTGTTACACATCATTTCTTGATAAATTTGAAACCCTCAGATGTGTATGAGGTTCTTTAATATGTAACAGAGCTCTGGCTCTCCAATTCTTACCCAGTATAGTATCACAAAGTCCCTCTAGTCGATTTAGAGAATGCTGATTTTCTGTGCACAATGAAATGTAGAAAAGCTGACCAAGCCACTTAAAAGGGTTTTATTAGACACAGACCGATTACAGCTGCAGTCATAGGGGTGAAACTCATACCAGGAATTTATAACACAGTAAAAATAGCCTCTCTCTCATACCTATAGGCTCCCCCGCAGTATAATTCTGTTAGAATGGCTATGGCTCCTCACTCATGGACATGGAAATTGTATCATTAAATAGAATCAGATATTGCAATCTGGCCCTCCAGGGCCAAGGTATTGGCCATTAGATCAGAACATTTCAGAGCTTCTAAATCACCCAAGGAGTGTCGGACTGCCATGGACTGGCTATAGGACACCAGGTTCGTGTTTGAGTCTAGCATAATTCTAGGATATCTGGCTTAATGTGCAGAAAGCTAAATACTGATAGCGTTGTGATTAGGTGGCAGCGAAGGAATTCTATTTGTGTGCTAAGGTTTAGGGAATTGGGCATCTCAAAATATTAAGGAAGAACAGATTCAAATGGGACTTTGCTTTAATTCATGCAGTCCATAAACCCCAGAACACTGTAGACATTTGACATTCTTGTTTGTAGTGGCCTATATTTTGCAGAAAATTGTCAGTGTGACTGATATCTCCAAAGGTAAACTTCCAATAAATATAACAATGCTGTGTCATAGTATTGGGCTGTACTGGAATGCTACCTCAATGTAAATGGAGAATTTACAGTAAAGGGAGAATGAGGGCCTTTCTGTGTAATGTTTGTATGTTCTCTCTAAGGACATGCATGTTAGGTTAATACTCCTGCCGTTGCCCATGACCAAGACATTGGGATTAGAACTGGTCCCTGGGCACTCCACCGTGACTGCCCACTGGTACCAATATATTTTATACACATTTAAAATAGAATTCTGTCTTTCATGCTTAGAAGATCACAGAAGAGGCAACATACTTTGTCGTAGAGTTGCAGCCAAGTGCTTACATCTCTGTGTCAACAAGCATGAATTCTCTCGCCGCATAAAGACTTTGTGTGAGTGATAAACTGACAGGAATCGCAAACATTGCCTTGTGTCCTCAAGGAGCCTTGGATGTTTCTCTATATTCAGCCCAACTGTTGTACTGTTGTCTGTGGTGTGACTTTGCCGCGGTTGACAACGATGTTCTTGCAAAGCTTTGATCACACTTTGACAGCAATAGAGTGAGTAGCGAAGCTTTCTCCGAGGATGCGGCGGAAAGAGGCTGAGCTGCCCCAGAAGAAGGCCCAACAGTGTTGAGGAAAATGTAGGCCTGCTCTCCTGGGATGTGGGCTTGGCTCTATCAGCCAGATGAGCTAAAATAAGTGACATTTTTCACCCTTTATTCTGGTAGGAACACTTTCATGCATACACAAATAACTGTCTCACTTAGGACCAAGCTACAAACAAACAAGGGCATAGAATGGACGGTGAACTGATTCTGTTCTGGTGATCACCCCTGTGAAAAAGACCCTGTTATAATTATATTAATATATTTGTCATTTAGCAGGCGCTTTTATCTAAAGCGACTTACTGTACAATGAGTACAATTACAAATATTGTGCAGATAGGGGTAAGGCATCTCGTTCAAGGATGCTTACAGTTAGGCCAACTCCAGGGCTCAAACCCATGACCTTCCGGACACCCAGACCCCCAGACAATCCTGCCCCCATTATAAGAAACTGTCACAAAACTCACAACAAAGAAGAATTCTGTAATAAATTCACTTGTTGTTATCTGCATCGGACAAACTGGTGTCGGAATGATGTCACAGTGTCTCCCTTAATTAATTTAGTTAGATCTGCGAATGCTCGTAAAGGAATCACTAATCAGCGAAAACCCGAGATAGGCTAATGTTGTGAGGTTTATTTGCACTGCAAGCTTTCCTTTGGGGGAGAAAAAAGAGCTGCATGATCCCATTTAACATCCCTGGATAAAACCCAGAAATCAAAACAAACACAAATAAGCAAAGAATAATATTTTCAGACTAATTGCTGTTGCTTGTTATAGTATAAAACAGAGGTGGGCATATCCACCTGCCAGCACACTGGGATTTCTTTCAAACATTATAGTCAGAGACTGTGTGCATGAATGGTGAGAAGCAGATCCATATACTTTATATACAGCATCCAGCAGCACATATCAGTGTTTCAATGTGTTAAGTTGACAGAGAAATCTGAGTGTGTATGCTTGGCCAGCCTTCTCTTTGAGCATAAAACCAATAAAAAATGTTAAATAGGCTTGAAAAAGTCATTAAATGTGGATTCACTGCTGGAGGTTGTAATGAGTGATTTCTGTATGAGTGAGAGTTTTGCCTGAGGTTGGATTTTACTGTAGATTAAACCCACCCAGTGGATAAAAACATACTTAGAAGCTTCTAATTTTAGCAAAGCTCTGAACCTAAAAAGTAACAAAACTTCTCATAATATGAAACTGTTGTGAGAAAACCCTCTAGTCTAATCCTTTATAATCCTTGATTTTTACGTACCTACGTTCAGCCTAAGAAGAGCAGACAGAAGCGAAGCCAGATGATAACAGTGGTTTGGTTTGAGGCAGTGACAGGACCTGGTATAACAGCAAGGTATACAATTACAATTAGCAGATGCTTTTATCCAAAGTGACTTACAATGACATGGTGCTATTACCTGGAGCAGATAAGGGTTAGGCATCTTGCTCAAAGATGCTTACAGGGGCTTGAACCCATGACCTTCTGGCTGGGAGTCCAAAACCCAGAACACTAGTCTATCCTGCCCCTACCCCTAGTATACACTACAGTACTTACATGTGTCCTGTATGATGTGTCCTTTGAAACAGGGAGCAATGATATCTTTAAACACAGGGGGAAAAGATGGATGAGAGCATCGAGTTTAAAGGGGAATATACTCCCTTTACCTGGAGTCAGACTAGTGATTGATGTACCAGCAGTAACAAGGATAGGGAATGACAAATAGCATGGGACATGATGGATCATTCATCCAGTGTGACATATTAATTGAATAGCACCAGGTCAAACAGGCCACATGTCTACCAGTACAATGTAATGCCTGCAAGGAGTTTTGATATTTTATTATTATAATGGTACAAAAGGCCAGCGTTATGAATTTTAAAATTGATAATGATTTTTTAATGGGATTTATGACTATCAAATCATCACTGTCCATGGAGGATTATATTTAAAACTGTGCTTCAAACAGTCCTTATGAATATACAGCATATAGTGTATAGGTATATTTTGGAGCAAAAACAAAGAATCTATAAACTCCAACGTTGCTTAACTTCCACTAATGTCTCAGTGTAGTTTTGTGCCACCATTCCAGCTTTACCAGCAGTTTGTCTCTGGCAGTGTTAATCACAGGCTCCCTCGGAGAGCGTTAATGGAAAACGTCTGAGTAGCTCTGAGCTCCCACATCAATAAACTCTGTGTCGGATATAAGACACTTTCCTGCCGAGAAGAATTTCTGTGTTTTTGTATCTAACAGAATCAAGATGATTACAGAGGTTTCGCACTTAAGGTCCAATGAGCAGTTTGCAAAAAAAAAGAAGAAACAGTGGTTCTTACACTTTATACTGGAACTTACTGGCATACGTAGATGCAGCTGTGCCAACTCTAACGGCATCAGTAAACATAGCGACGTGCGCTAACTGCGACCCACTCTATGTATCTAAAAACAGGCCATTCTGTCTGTACGAGTTTAAAACACATTTATGACAATATAGTGTATATATATATATTTTTTTTTTCTATATCAAGTGTGTGGGAGTGTGGGCGTGGTTTAGCCCTGTCTGTGTGTGGGAGGGAACGTTTGGAGGTGTGGTTCATTTTTCTGATACAATGAAGTTTATAGGGGATCACCCTATCCTCTGTTTCTAAATTAAATGTGGCTCTTCAAACATACCTGCTTCTGAAGCAGTCCTATCTTTATAATGAAGGCGTGAATTCATTATGGTGTACTAAAGCAAACTCAACCACAATCCAGTGGAAACAGTGGAATCAGTTAATATGTATGTATTCATACACAGGCAGAATACCGCCAAGGAAAGGTAGTAATCTGGTTACGATGGTATTGATATTCCATGCAAGTGCCCCTACTACTGGTTGCTATGTGAAAAGGTCAGGTAGGAGAATTAGGCCAAATCATTGAGAACTTGAGAAAACACATAAAGTGTTACTGTAAGAAGTGACTGACTAAGGCCTAAAACATTATAATAGTAGAAATTATTCAAGAAATGCCTCAAAATCTCATAATGGCAAATGAATGGTATTCAAGTCAGAGGATATCCACTGACCGCCTCTCAGCACCATCTGACGTGGAGGCGCCATGACATTTAACAAACAGCTATCTGGTGGGCAAGCAGCCTTTTCATTTTGAAGTCAGCCCATGCCCCAGGGACTCAAACAGAATAACGGAATAGATTAATAAAATTCAGAAGTAAAGGTTTCGATTCGCTTATTGCATTTGGTCTTGCACACACACAAACGTGCACGCACTTTGCACAAAAGAAAATTACAAATCCCATTTCACAAAATAAAATTCTAATTCAGTTTGTATCCTCGAACCTAAATACCAAACGGAGGACTTTGGCTCAGGAAGCCTCATTTGGCTCGGTACTAAAGCATATATCCCTGTACATTGGTGCCTGCAAATTGTTGGACAGGTCTGACAAGTTCCTTATTACCATAAGAACAAGATGCTCACACACACAAGGTCACAGCACTATAGCATTCAAGCCCCTTTTCAGCGCCATAACCCAGACAGGCACACAAAGACCCTATGTTCTCTGACTTATGTACGTTATAATGCAAATATATAATTGTCAATTATTATGAAAACCTTAAAATTACAGTATCCCTTCAAATTGTAAAGTGTATCAATATATCATTACAAATGAAAAATTAGTAATGTGTGATGGGAAACTATATTTTGGTGCAGTACTGCCACCCTATAGGCATGGGTTTGGCCTGCCTACAGGAAAATACGCCTCTGCTGAAGATTTTACTACAAAAAAACGTTTCCCGTACGGTGAATATTCCCCATACATGAGAGGCATTTGACATTTGCAATGTTTAAAAACAACTTTTTTACTTTTACTTTCAGCTATTTAGAGAACAGTCTCAAACCGGTTGGAAGATTGGAAGATATTACTTTTTAATGTACTTCCAAAACATTTGATCCACAATCAGAATATGCAGTTAATAAAACGTAACCTGTCATGAACATGATGCCAAGTAAATCAAAACATTTTATCATAAATAAATGATATAGAGCTCCCAGTATATTAAGCTTTTAACATACATCATCTAGTAATGCACCTGGACACATCATCAGTGATGTTTCCTGGGGTCATCTGGTGTTTCGGGTCTTTCAACAATCAGACACCCTCACCCAGGCGACCCCGTGGGGTTGTTTAAGCCCTGGCTTGTGTCCAGGTAGCGCTACAGTATATTAAGAACTGTGTGTGTCCCTCTGAAAGCTGGACAGCTCCTCTATAGCTTTAATGCATCTCTTTCTTCGTGCCACCTATCTCAGGGAAGAGTGATAGGGATAGAGATAAGTGAGACTTGGGAAGAGAAGAAGAGAAGGATTTCTTTCTATCTCACCCCACTTCAGAGGTGAATTCATCACCATTAGCATTCATTAACATGAATTAGTGGCCATTAGGCTGCGGTGTGCCAGAAGGCGCCTGCAGCTTGGCAGAATGTCTCCTTGTGCAATAAATGTGCTGCAACGTGGAGATAGGACTGAAAAGGAAAAAAGGTCAAAGAAGGACTCCAGGTCAATACACAGTGTGTTCGGTGTACGCTGTAGGGGGGTGAAATAGCCATACTGGTAAGCACCAATGTTGGCCTAACTTTTTATTTATATTAATGGCATGGCAGATGACAAAATTTGAACAATGACAACTTTGGCTAGGCTTTTTTTAAATAATTGAATTAATAAATCCTTCTTCTTTCAAGTTTTTTTTTATAGAAGCTTGTGCCAATCAAGGCAGTTTATAATTACCACTATGTCTGTTCCACAGTATGCTATTCAGAGGTAAAAGGAAGGGAACTTTAATGACATTGCTAGCATAGCTTGAGTCTCAGTACAATATTGACATAATAGATGTTTCAGAGTTATTGCAATTCAATGGTACTATGGCAACAGCAATCGTCTAGTATTGGTCTGTCACCTTATTTATAAAACGGGAAGCTAATTGACAGCTTAAATACAGATATTATACAATGGAAAAAAATGGGAAACAGTAATAGCTTCATACAGTGTTTCATGCAAGTTATGATATAAATATATTTCCACCTCTAGTATGGCTGATAATATAGATTAGTTACAGTACTTCTGGTCTTTCATGAAGGTCTTTCATTTTTTGCTGCGCTAATATTCTGTTCATTCAACATTCTGCTGTTTTCAACTGTCTTAAATTACATAACTCGCAGTGTAAGCAACAAAATGTTATCTAAATATATAATTGACATTTTTCCAACATTCTAGGCCTCACAATGTCAAAAGTCACAAAAAAGGCTTTGCCAAGATTACCAGCCACTAAGCAGTGTCTACTTTGAACAAAAGTTACTGTAGGTATCAAGTAAAGAAACTTTATCCCAGCCTAAGCACCCATGATTCATAACTATTAAGTCCTGACTTTTTAACTGCCATGCACTGCAGGGTGATAAAAACAACCTATTTTCAAATATATGCATGGGGATCCATGGGTATGTATCTTTCTGGTTAGGTCACCATTCTCTACACTGTTTTTAATATGGAGGAAATCAAATGTCCTGAAATGACCGAGAATAAGTAAAGTGGTCTAATGAGTGATCGGTTTATTCTTATTAGCTTGATCCTTCATCCTCTAATGTGGGACCAGTGTTCCTGCTGTCAGTGTGCATAGCCAGGGTATTTAGAATCCTGCACCAACACATAGAATAGCTTATGGAAGGAATCCTTTCATATCGACTTTGTTCAGTTAATTTTACATCTACACAGGTAAATCATTCAGAACCCTCTGGAGGGAGATATAAGGAGATTCAAGATCACACACAGTTTAGGTAAAATCGTTACATTCCTTCATACCCATGTCTATCAACTAACTAAGGCTGCAAGGTAAAGGCATTGGGGATTTTCTAATATGCTTATATGACGGTATGCCTCACTAGGTGTAACGTAGGGATTCATGTCTGAATGTATGACGTGCTTCTGTTGTCCCGTTATTGTATTTGGAACCAGCTGTGTTGCATTGTATTGTAACATAGGCTACTGTATATATTATCAGGTCGTAAAGCAATGCCTTCTGTTAGATAAAAGCTCTATCATATGTTGTATACATTTAATTTCATAGATTACATTTCTCTAATGAAATTGCACACACAATTTCATATTTCCTATTTTGTAAAAAAAAAAAAAATCCTGAGAATGAATTCTCATCTTTTCAGTGGATTTGCTCATAGGTCACCACTAGACCTTTTATTTTTTTTTGTCTTCTTCCTTGAAGCCAAAAACAGCTTATGGGAGCCATTGAAGCTGCAGTGAAGTTTGTTAAGGAGAGAGGGATGGAGACAGTCCCACCAGGCCTGGTCCTACTTTGGTTGGAGCAATGATACAGCTTGCCACTGTACTCCTAAAGGGTAGTACGCTGTGTGTGTGTGTGACTGTGTACATGTGTGTGTGTGTGTGTGTGTGGGGGGGGGGGATGTTGGTCACCCCAATTAGCCATATTGGGGTGATCCCCAAACATCTGATGATTCGTCGATTCAGAAGGGCCCAAATTGTTGCAGTAGCGGTTACTTGGCTTACTCGGTTGGCTTCTCCAAATGTGTGCTGCTTCAAACTATCAGAGTCACCCTGCTCTTCTCTGAGTCACCAGGCTTGAGCATTGACATTAGTAGAAGACGCACATTTCAATTACCAATGAAATCAACATGGGAGCCACATAATGTTCCATACTGGCAGTCACGTTTTTCCAGATATATACTTTTTTTTCTTGGTGTAGTCTGTCTGTCTAAGCAGAAACATATTGTTGCCGTTAACATAGCAGGTTTGCTAGTATAGCACGCCTATGTGCATAGTGACTCTGAATAAGCAAAAATATATATATTATTACCTGATTGGTAGGTCTTGCTGAAACCCATTCAACTTAAATGTTGAATGTCATGATGCAGCTGTCTTGTCGGTATTTCTTTTAAATTAGACTTTTTTTTTTGTCTGGGTCACTGGGTTTTGTCTGAGTCACCCCTAGAGAGCTTGACTTGATCATAGCACAATGCACCACCAATGTATTTTTCTGACAGTTTGAAGTTCAATTAGCATGTTGCTCGGTAGCAACATGCTAATTGTCAACAGAATTACTTGGTAAGTGGTCACAAGTGGTGAGTTTAACAGGCTCCACGAAGACTTAATTAAGATAAAGAATACACAGCAGCAGAGCAGCTTACCTGTATGTTGTCAAAAGATGTCTTGTTGGTGACATCATACAGTAGCAGGAGAGCTAAAACAAAAAAGAGAGGTGGGGAACAGACACGAGAAGAAATGACATTAGCATGCCTTTTTGTCATTGTAATTATTTAATTTAACTCTGCATATTATATTTATTCACTTTATTCTTTCTCATACCTCACAGCTGTCGGGCAGGACTACTTCTTAATGATTGGGTTATATGCGGCCAATGACATTACCAACTGCAAAAGCAATTTCGGCCAAATAATGTCACACTTTACAGTCATTTTGTTTACAGACAAAGATGTATTTAATAAAAATATGCACATATGCACAAGTCCTTGTTCTAATAATTTACTTCTGGGATCATAAATGTATCCATATTAGACATTTTAAAATGCTGGAACGGCAGTTCCCCCCCCCTCAAGTTAACTTATCAGGCCAAAGTCAAATGACATGGAACATATTCACGGAGTTGCACTGCCAGGAAATCAAAGTTTCAAAGGCACATTTTGGGCCCACAAAAAATATCATTCCAGCCCACACTCCACCTGTACTCTTTACTTAGACGCCTGCCCAAGGAGATTGCAGGTACTGTATTTGGAAGGCAGGGATGGTGTGGGGTGGCTGTGTTTACCAAGGAGAGATGAGGAGAGATGATGTATACCGACAGCTAGGTAATAAGACTGAACATAACAACCCTCCATCAGTCAGGTCCACCACGGGACATGAAAGATGACGATGAAGGCGTGCACGTGTGTACTTGTATGTGCCACTTCTGTGTGCGTACGTGTGTCTATGTGTGTCTAATGGATGTGGGATTGTGCCTATGGCTCCCATTTACTTAAAGTGGAATTGAACTTTTGTTAAACCCTTGACTTTGTAGCTAGCCCCTATCCTCAATGTTAAGTCCCCTGTCTGGTGGTCAATAAATTAGCCCCTCGTTTGAGGTATAGTAGGTGCTGGACTGGGAACTCACTGTATTAAGCAGCCATATATTACCATTGTTTCTGAAAAAGACATTTTTAATGTGTCTGCAAAGCTAATAGCCAGCTCTGCTAGTATATGTATTTTCAAGTTACTCTGGTTAGTTGTTAATGTATACTTCAATTTTATATAAAAAATCAATATATCTTCAATTAAACATTACAACAATTAAAATCTTCAAACTGCATCAACTTGAAACACATTACTACCATTTGAGATGGAGATCAGCTTTGTAGACACGTTAGAAGTATGTTTTTGAAAATTAATTCAGGCAAATTAAAATCCTGATGCATTACTGGTCCGCCATCCAGTTAAAGGTTTAACAGAAGTTAAATTCGGCTTAAATTCACTAGCTACAAATTATGACCCCCAAAATTATACTCAGACCTGCATCAGTAAAGATTAGCTTCAGTGACAGTAAGGATTAACTGAATCCATAATTCAAAGAGTGTAACCCCCCCCCCCTAGTGAGAACACTGTATTTTAAAACTTGCAAATCAAAACAGCCTCAGCAGAGACAATGCAGATGAGTGCTGGAACGAATAGAGTGGCAGAGAATGTGCTGGAACGAATAGAGTGGCAGAGAATGTGGAAGACAGAAAGGCAGAGGGGGGGGGGGCGCGGAAGTGCCTCAACAAAGGAGGAAGATCTATATCGGCAAAGTGGGAGGAGGAAGATGAACAACAAGAGCGGTAATCCGAAACATGATAATGAAGGGGAGAAGGGAGCAAAATGAAAGAACAAAAGTGTGCAAAAAGTGTGGACACACACACACATACAGTATCCTGCACTTGGTCTATGCTTGTTATTTGCTTTTTTGTTTGTTTATTTATTTATAGTTGCATAAATCAGTAAATGGATAGTATTTAATCACTGTTTTTATTATCAGAACATATTATCAGTATTATAAGTTTGACATTTCAATTCATGTAGTGGTTTAGTAAGAGAAACCGCACAAAATTGGACCGTAAAAGGGTACATTTCCCAAATGTTACATCGCTACCAAAATAATACTGTTTTATAACCTTGACTGTACTATCTTCGTCGAATAATCTACAAATTCTCTCCCATACAGCACATAGAAATTCTATTCAGACATCTAAAATAACCATCTCTACTACTCTCCAGCCCTCAGAGGGTTTAAGAACCAGAGCTTTAGGCTATCTCACCAACCTCCCACACTGGCCAGCACTCTGGCTGTGAAGCCTGCCTGTCTGTCTATCTGTCTGCCTGCTGCCGGTCTGTCTGTCAGCCTGCCTGCCTGCCTTTCTGCCTGCCTGCCTGTCTGCCTGTCTACCCTGTGCTCCGCTTCAGTCCAGTGCACAGGCATTCTCCACCATTTATCCAACTCCACTGCTATTTTGTGTGGGTGTGTGTGTATGTGTGTGTGATTGAATGGTTGTGCGAGTGTACCGTAGTTGGGCTTGTGTGTATGTACACAAGCGTTTTCACAGCAATTTTGTGTCTGCGGTGAGTGTGAGCCATGAGAAAGGAGTGAGTGTAAAAGTTGTGTCGAAGTGCTGAAGTTGGTTGTTGCAATTCTGTTGGGGACTGAGTTTGTGTGTATTGTGTTTATGTGTGTGCGTGTGAGTGTGTATGTGTGTGTGAGTGTTGTGATGGTGGGGAGGGGGGGGGGGCAGAGCAGAGTTAGCAGAGTTAAATCCATATAAATCAAAAGGTGCCACATTGCCCATTGATTATTATCTGCCAGGGTTTAGCTTAAAACCTGAAATTTGCTACAAAAAGTACAATGACACACAAAAAAGTACAATCAGTGTGTGTGTTTGCAGTTCCCTGATGGGGGAGGCAGTGAAGTAAACATGCTCTATAGCTTAAGGGGAATACTGAGGTCATTTTTCAGAGATTTGCGAATGAGAGAGAAGCTGCCAGCTGAGGCTACGAAGGTAAACCAGCCCAGCCAGAATGCCTGTTTGTTGTTGTGGACTCTTTGGGTTTAGGTAAGTGTGTGGCTATTGAATGCTGAGAGTGCAAAGAGTTCTTCACGGCTGTCAAAGATGACAGCATGCAGAGGAGGTGTATGAAGTTTACTCAAGCTGCTGGCTTGTGAGAAGTAACAGCAATGAACCCAATAGAGCAGTCACATCTTCACAATGAGACATTCGCATACAGTAAAGGACAAACATTGGCAGTTAAATGTTGTTTATGATGAGGATGATGATGATGGTGACAATCGGGGTGGGGTGAAGACTGCAAATATATGTATCCTTCTCACAAATCAGTTTTCACTTTTTCTTTCCCTCCTACAACATATCCTTACATTTAAAAACCATACCTCTGCAATTTCATATGAATTGGTTTATTAATAATCTAACTCAGACACAGTAAAGGCAAGAAGGAAACTCTAAATGCCAATAAAAGGCTGTAAGTCAAACCGCTAGGGGTCCGTTCATGTGACTTTACTGTACCGTAGCAGAGGACATGTTGGGGATCGAACCCACAACCTTTCAGCTGGGAGTTAACCACTAGCCTCCCCCGCCCCCTTTGTGACCCTACATATGGTATAGCTGCTTAAATATTGAAACCTTTTCAGACAAATATTCTCCTACTGGTTGTGATGGGTGATTAAACATTTATCAGAGGGTGGAAGTGCTCTATAAATCCTGTGTCCTTCTCCCCTCCCAGGAGAAGAGTTAGACTTCAGGCCTTCATAATAGCGGATGGCGGTTGAGAGGCCGTAACTGATCATTCACACTACTCACTACTCTAGACACTAACACAACTGTGAAATACGATTGGCACAGCTATTCTAATTTGATTGCAGAGTAGTAAACATAAACATCCACACACTCCCTCTCAGGCATGCTCTACCGCTCAGCCACCACTAAAATAATACAAACATCATAAATGGTGGACCCACACATTGAATGGGCAATGAATTATAAGAACTACAGTCAAGGTGTGGCACCCGAACTGCAAGAAATCAACATAGGACAATAAAAAGTGGCCATTGTCTTATCTTATTTTATCTTATCTTATTAAAAACTATGACAAAGAACGATGTGTGTATTACCATGGGCATCCCGGTAGTAGGCATGAGTGACACTGCGGAAGCGTTCTTGTCCAGCCGTGTCCCATATCTGCAGACATTGAAAGAAAACAATAAATAATCAGATACATGGTTAGGAAATCACCTAACCCTCTCTTAAAAAGCTGAAATCAAGAGGTCATACAGGGATTCATTTTAGTAGATACTTTTATCTTGTATATCAACATATGCTAATAATAAATATAATTATAATTGAATGTTAGGTGCATTGCTATGTTGATGATGATCTAGCAATATTAAAGGAATATGTAATATGAATTCCAGTTCAGTCCATTTCAGTTCAGTTCATATTTATTAGTTTCCCAAAGGGTAATGCAAGAGATATATAGAGCCATAAGACACATAGAAGAAATACAGAGTCACGAGTGTTTATTTTTAAGGCCTGTGTCCCCAATGGTTTCCATTTGCTTTCGCTTTGCTTTGTGGGTGCGATTAAGGCCTCGGTCATCCCAATATATATAAATCAACTGTGGTTGATGTCGATTTGGCCCATTATACAAGCTAATTAGATCCTCCTATCTTTAATTCAAGCCCTGTGGCAATGTCTCTTTCTTTTCACCATAAATAGATTTAGTTTTAATGTAAAGAGCCGTTAGATTCAGAATGCACTTGTGCCATGAGCTTTAGACCATGCACTTAGATCATTAAAATAGAGCCCTATTTGTATAACTGTATTCGTGTTTTTCTCTCTCTTTCTCCAAAATGCGGCAGCTTTGATACAGGGTTCTGCTTCCTGATTCCCTATGGGACTGCCAGCCCAACAGGATCCCAGTGGCAGTAATGAGGAATGGCATTTACATGGGAAAGAAATAACTCTGTGTGGTGCACTACAAACTGACTCTGAGCCAATTAACCCCAAATGAACACATCATAGAGCACAGGCCTTCCCCACCAGTCTCTGTCAGTGAGAGAGAGTCACATAATTACCAGCTTCTTTTGACATAAATACCAGCCAAGTTCTTCTCTGTAGTGGAGCTGGTTGTGTGCCTCGTAAAGAATATGGGAATTGGTGGGAAGTATAGAACAAGAACTAACAGCCTTGAGAAAATGCATTGAGAGGACTGAGAGAACCAATAACTAATTATCGGTTCATTTATCTCTCACTGAAAACATTGATTAGGCAGCTGTCAAGATGCCTGTGTGGTTAGGTCATGTTTTCCAACGCTTTGAGCAATGGCCCACTTCTTTTAACAGCATAAACACTTATACTCACATGTAAATATACCTATAATACAATGCATAAGCCACCATAACACACCATTAAAAAATGTATGCATATTTTATACAATTATTATTTTTGTTTAAAAGCTGTCACAACCCCCCAAATGCACCTCCTCAGGGGGTTCCCGAACCTCACTGGATACATGATGTGGCTCTAGAAGTTACAGAAGTGCTAAAGTTCAGATAGGTGGGTTTGTGGAGCAGATTTACAGTACAACCAAACCCCAAAATAAATTATTTCAGTATTTAGACATGTAGTGGCCGAAAAAACAATCTTTATGATATATGCAAAACTGAGCAGGGAAAATAATAGCACTGAAATCAGTGGGTTTTGTTTGTTGTTTAAAATAGATTTAGATTCATTATTGAAACATTAGTAATTTCTTTTTGTGGTGTACATTGGAGAAAATGTGTCACTGCTTTCATCAGGACAAATGACTCACCTGTAACTTCACTTTGAGGCCATCAATGTCCATGACTTTATTCTGTAAAAATAAAACAAACGCACTTTAGTGATGATTAGTGATGATTGTGGAGATCAGCAATCCCTGTGTGTGTGTGTGTGTGTGTGTGTGTGTGTGTATATATATAATGTGTAGCTTTATATTGGA
>JAOEHI010026366.1:26406-52791 GCA_025447815.1 Percopsis transmontana
CACCCCCCGGCTCCCCAGCCCTCCCGCCCCCCCCCCCCCCCCCGGGTGGGGGGGTTGCTTGTGGGGGGCGGGGGGGGGGGGGGCCCGTAAACACTTGTAACTGGTAAACTTTTCTTCCCGCTAAACGTTTTTCCCATCTACACACCATATATCCTCTTCTCTGTGTTATTATCCTGGCTTTTCAGCTGTACCTTCCTCACCTGCCTTCCTTCCATCAATAATGCATGGCTCTACATTGCTCTGGCCTCTTAATAAAGCTGGTTTCTCAACTCTGGAGGCTCCACACCTCCTCTCCCGCTCCCTCCATCTCTCCATCCTGGCCACTCATTTGTGTCCCGACCTGATTCACTGCTCCAAGGTGTATCTGGGCCAGAGGCCGGTTCTGCCTTAAGAACCGAATGCGCTGGAGGTTAAAACGCCGCAGACGGGATGCCTCCGACCTGCTGCTGTGTGCTGGACTGATGGCGGGCCTGGATTCAGGTGAATGCTTTGACTAGAAGCAGGGTTATATGGTGTGTACAGATGGGAAGAATACTGTCAAATAGGACACCCACCGCATCAGTCCTCGGCAACTCCCTCATTCCCGAGCAGATTGTGTGTTATTATTAGCGCTGACCTAAATGGATTATTGCAATACAATACATCAGCCTGTATCTGGGATGTTTTACCCTGCAGGCCTGCACCTTTGTCTGACATGCGGATCGATATCATTAAGGTGTACACCAGCCTTGTGCTCCCTGCCCTGCGCTGGGTTATTCCATGTTATTGATGACATGGAGCGCCACAGAGCAAGAGGGCCATTATATTTTATTGATACTGTACCACAGTGCTGCCCTAGCCTGCCCTGCCTGGCTTGTGTGCGTATGGAGGAAACGCTTGTTAAATGGCTGAAACCGAGCCCCGGCTTTCGCTCTTCGCACATCAGTCACCAATGCCCCTTTCAATACGGTATATTGTGTACTTGTTTGGCCATATGCTGTGTGTACAGCACACAGTAATGTATCACCACAAGCTCTCTGTTCCGCTTATCAGTACTTTGCCGAGACACAGGGGAAGGTCAGGGCGCTCCTCTGTGACCCAAACCAAGCCCTCTTCATTATGATTGCAATCATTACATAACCGGTGCCACGGCAACGGTCAAAGACACCCCTCCCCCAAAGACGCTCCCCATTATCCGTTGGCATTATGTGAGGCCGACTTTCTTATTCGACGGTCTCAGAGGAGAAACCGAAGATATTCAACTCCAGCAAGATTCTCCTGCCCTGCTGATAGAGCACTTAGGAAGAGATATAATCTCTGTTGACATGACCTGAGTGGATCCTACCTCCCTGAGAGCCACGCAGGAGAAAACGCATACATATTCAGGGGGCTGTTCTGTTTGTGCTGCACACCAATTGGTAACACTGCTGTGATAGGAGCAGACTCAAATGTCTCTTGTTGTCACAAAAAAAAGCCCCCACTGTGCTTGAGGGCCTCATGAATATTTACAAACCCTGAAAAAGGGGGGAGGCATTGACAGAAGTGCAAAATGTGTTAGGCTGGATTGGACTGATAGATACCAGGTTAGAAAACAATATGTTGAGAAAGCAGGCTTTATTTTTAACCAAACACATTATACCAGCGGATTTCACCTGAGCACACATTTACCACATAGCAACTAAGTGATAAATAGTGGCATTGACACCATCATTTAAGATATAAAATATTAAAATATGACAAGAGGGCAAACACAAATTGAGAGTGCAGTTGCATCTTGCCACCAGAGTGGCCGCCAATTTGCCATGGCAGTTTTAACTTGTAAGTTCAAGTGTAATCCACTGGGAACGTTCACATTATTTTCCTACAAGAATCTCTATCACACACAAATCAGTCTTCATTCAGTCTACATCCATCTTATAAACATAAAAATAATTGTTATAATATGTGATACTTAGTAATAAAACCTAATAGTAGGTATTATTGCAAAAATTACACCTAATACTTGATGGTCATTCAGAGCGTACAAATAGCTCATTTAAAGCATCTCACAGACAACACACAACAAATGTATGAGGCGCTTTTACAGAAGCCTGCAAAGAGGAAAAGCCTGCAGAACTGTAAGGCAGCCAATAAAACATTGATAGCGGCAGCATGAGGCAAAAGAACAGAGGAACAAAGTGGTGTCCCAGTGTGGAGCCTGTGAGAGACAAATAATACATACAGTACAGTAATAATAAGCCTAATGTGGGAGAGAGAGAGAGAGAGAGAGAGAGAAGGAGAGCGTGCTAGCCTCATTAGCTTCTAAGCATTTCTTTCTGTTGTGGCAGACTCACAAAAGGTTTACGGACGTGCAGGGCCTCAGTAACACATGTCAAGGAGCCCCGCACAGACGGGAAATAAAAGCACAGGGCCTGGCGGGTTTAGATGGACACAGTGTTCCGCCCCAGACCCAGCTGAAGCCTGTCAAGATTAGCAGGGCATACTGACACAGGCACAAACCCACATAATAAAAGTGCTTTGCAAATCTGGACAGATGTTGTCCTGGTTATGTTAAAAAATATACAGATTTTCTGCTAGGACAATACACAATATATTTGAAATATATTTTCTTTAGGCATTTTGATTACCCTTATCTGCTTTGGTTTACCCTTTCCTCTCCCCTCCTCACCTCCCCAGGGGAAGCATGACTAGAACTTAGTCAGCCTATCCTATATGACACTTTTCATTGGCTAACCCACGGACCCCACTAAACTGTCAATTAGGATGCTCTGGTACGACACAGATAGCACAATAAATCCCCATCTATTCCACCCACAAATACTTACCCCCCGTGAGTGACATACAGGGACCAGCTATTTATGAGGTATACTGCAGTTGCTGACGCTCAGAAAAGTTAGAGAGGCCAATTACACTTTCTTTTGGAAATGACCATTTCTTTAGGAGGCATCTAAGATCTTCATCTAACTTAATAAGAGATGCTGTTACTGCAGTAATTTTCTGGCTCTGGTTTTCTGATGTCTGACTATTCCTGTGAGGACATTTGGAATACTGTTAGGTTGACAGAGGCATTTCTGCGTACACCAAAGCAGATAGCCTTGTCTCGCAAAATGACTATTGACTCTGCAGTCAGCCAAAGGAATGGCAGGGGAACTTCCTGGTATTGACTTGAGTTAGTTAGGTGACCTGGGGTCTCTCTCTCTCTCTCTCTCTCTCTCTCTCTCTCCCTCCCTCCCTCCCTCTGTGTGTAACATACCATACATACACACACAGACAGAGCCAAAGTGTGTAAAAGTTTGCTGGACCTCTGCGATGGTGAGTAATGTGCTGCAGCTGAGTCACAGGAAAGCATGCTGTGGCACAAGCTGTCGGCTGGACCTCTCACACTTTGCGTTTTCATTTCTTACAGTATTTTCAATTTAGCATTGCTTTCTGATCATTTATTCTCATGGTCATTAGCCATGTAAATAAAGCTAGCAAAAGCTACAGTATACACACACTGTATACTAAAGCACCAACACTCAAAAGCATGTGTTTAAATTTATAGTTGAGCAATGTTTACTAGTTTCTACCTGTGATGTTTGTAAATTGTTTTTAAAAACATAAATTGCCTAAAAACATTTTGGATACGCTATTGTCTGTGCGTCTCACCAAGACTGTCTTTCTCTCTCACTTCCAGGTCTCCCTCTTTCACCTCTCCACACCATGTCCCTGTTCATCCCCCATTTCCCCTGGATGTGATTCCATATGCCCAATAGTTACAGAGAAACACCCTCTTTTTCCTTATGGTTAAATATTCATCAAGCGTCTCATTGCTGGCCTCTGCCTCACAGTGACATTAGGGCAGCAGGTGGCAGAGCTGCATTTCATTAATTACAAACAACTCCCCAGGTAGAGAGGTACACACACACACATACACACACAGACACATACACTTGCATGCATTCCTCACAAAAGTATGAACACTACAGAATGGTCATTTTAATTTTTAATTTAATGACCCCTAAGATAAGTGGCTGAATGCTTACATTCCTATAGTCCTCTCTGTCTCTGTTTTATGTGTGCACATATGGCCAGGTTTGTGAACCATACATGCCTATATACTGGATTTCTGTCTGCTTTGCCTTTCTGCTTTCTATTGTTCTAATTCAATGCATTTCAAAGGTATAAAAAACAAAACAATATTGCCACTGGCTGTGATAATTGCACTCAGATACAAAAGAAGGCAGGTGGGAGAGAGAGGGTAATGGAGAAGTCAGTCACCCTTTAGCTCTCTATATAAAATGGACAGACACATAAATCACACATACAGACTTCCTGAGGGATCGGAGACTAGAAGCCATGTCAGTTATATGTGACCATGTATAACAATAACCCAATCTTGTAGCGTAATTTTGCCCTCAAGGGAGTACGGTGAAAGTGTGTCTGTCACGACCCCGCATGATTTCTTGTTTTGTCTGTTTATTTTGTGTTCCCCATTGTCTTTTCCATGTTCCACTAGTGTGTCTACCTTATTCCCGTGTTCTTCCTGGCCCCTCCCTTTCTCCACCCTGCTTTCCCCTGTTACCCAATCACCACCCTCACCTGTTTCCCATCTCCCAATTATTCCCCAGTGTATTTAGTCTGTGTTCTCCCCTGTCTCATCATTGTCGTTGTTGCCGTTATGTCCCTGTTGTTTGAACCGCTTCTTTCAAGTTTTCAAGTTTTCAGCCTGGGAGCACTTGTATCGTAAGCTCTTACCTCCTTTGCTAGCCCCATGTTTTCTTTAAGTTGCACATAGCCTTTTTGCCAGGCCTCTTCTGTGTTTTGCTGTTTTGCCACTGCTGCCTGGTTCCCTGAGTTATTTCCTGGTTTTGTTTTTACCCCCTTATTTAGTTTGTTTCGGTTTCCTTTTATTAAACCCTTTCTGAACACCACTCCTGCCTGCCTGCCTGTGACTGCGCCTGGGTCAACGACACAACGACACAACGACAACGACAGTGTTCCTGTGAAAACATACGCATGCAGTTCCATCACTATTTTGAATAGGTGTAAGCATAACCTAGCTAGCACAAAGATTTCAGTTCATTTAGCTTGTTTACACCCATGTATACTTCTATATTTCACTTGTGTCAGATAATTGTTAGTTTGCAACAATGAAAATTCTAATATTAAATAAAGATAATTACGTTGCCGAATCTAGGCTGAGAAAAATGCTGCTTGCATTAAACCTCATTCTAAAAGGAAATGCTTTTAAGGAAAATGTTTAAACAGCTTTATTAATAAGGGGATGTAATAGCAACAAAATCATACTGAATCTTATTGTGCCACACTATTTTCTCAGTAAGCGCACCCAAGTATCAAATGAATCAAAGTCAGCAGGCTATAAAAATAAATAATACTTTAAACGATGTGATTTCTTTAGTCGAATTATCACCTAAATTTGGTAATGCACGATGCAATACACTGTAATCAGTGTAGTACATACAACCAAAGACAATGATGGCTTAGTGTACCCTTTTTCGCTGTTCTCCTTATCTCCCTCCCACATACTAGAGTCACCAATAATCATCTTCTGAAAGCCCTTCTATCAAAAAGTCTCAGGCACATAGTACACATTCACCTCTGTGCCAGATGCATTGATTTTATATCAATAGAGCCATTCAGCATTTTGTCCTTCTAGAAGGAGAGAGTGTAAACAAACCTACAAGGCCGCCTCGACTCTTTTACTTCTGTCCACTATGATATCTCTATTAACTTCTCTCTGAAGTTTTTCAGAGAGTATTTCTTGAGAAAACTATTTCACTAATAAAACCAACAAAATAGGAAACAAAAAACTGGAGTTTGTTCAAAAAGGAATTTACAAGGTGGGTGTTACAAAACATATTGGAACAAAACATCGTACAAAACAATTTTTTCTTCCAGCCAACAACTGAAGGAGTATTATTATGGGATGACTAACATCCACTTGTTGCATGAGTCACTGTGTCCCTCCATCAATAACATTCTCCCTCGAGACGACACGTGACTACTTTGCATACAACAGGGCAGAGGAACTTTTTCAGAACACTTTAAAATGTAATTACTGCAATTATGCAAAACAATTTGCGTGGCATTCAGCATTGTTTATCTTATTTTAGTCAGACAAAAGAAATCGGCTATTAATGTGGTTAACAATGTAAGACGGGTGTACATGGGTGTACTCGTGAATCAGTAGGGCATTGCAGGCACTCAGTGATCAGCGTGCCTTTGTACATGTGTGTAGCAAACCATATGCATACATGCATCATATTTCTCATTGTTCTGTCAGTTCAATCTGTTTCTAAAAGCATATTTTGCATCTTAACTGAATGCAATGGAACAATTGATGGCTTACGTGAACTAAGAAATACTGTAGCTAGGCTACCACTTTCTTATTCTGCCTAATGGGGTTTGAAATACATTACCTTCTAAAACAAAGTGACTAGAAGCCTAAACCCCGTGTAGTGATGAATGGTAGAAGCTAACGGAAGGTAATCATTGAAAAAATGAGATCAAGCGCTCTCTCGATCTCCCTAGACTCATTAAAAGTTGCCACACCTGTAAATGTGACAAGAGGCATTAGTTTGTAAAGAACACCCGGTTTGATATATTATAGCTCAGTCTAACAATAAAGAACATTGCATTTGGCTAAACGTGTAGTCATCTGGCAATGGCGGAATGTCTCCTGTCTAGAATTATTACAAAAACTCCTTTTTTATTAAAGAGAGAGTGAAAAGCAGAAGCAGTTAATTTACAGTATAGCCAGATCCTCTCTCCCCACCCACCTCTCTCAAAAACACACACACTCAGAGACCGCTGAAAACACAGCAATGTACCGTACGTTATCTCAGTGTGTTCTCCACACGTGCCTCACAAGAAAAATTAGCTGTTGTCCCTGAGCCATGTTTGTACAAGGCCTGGTTTGGACCGAAACCAAGGAATCAACCATCCAACATATTTCCATCCTATTTACTGTCTCTAAAATCGTTATTCAAGCTGTTGGCTATACAACAAAGGTTGTAATCTTCCAGTGCAGCTACACAATACTCATTGATAGATAAAAATGCATGACAAATCACTTGTCTGGGCTGACTAAGGGATTATAGGGTCAGTTTTAGTGGCAAATAATGTATGCCATCACTGCATACATTTGCATTTATTTTCTTGTCTTTAATCTATTGCACTGTTGTCAGCTGTTAAAAATATCCAGCGAAAAATCCATAGCTCTTCACTCCTGTGTCTCAGTCAGACCAACTGTCCTCACAAGATACTCTGCAACAAAATAAGCTCACAACTGGCAGCAGTTGAGATGTGGAGAGTGGCTCTGTCACCTATTCTCTGCCCTTCCTGTACCTGGTGACTGGGGTCTTCATTATAATGAGATAGAATTCTGCAATGCAGACAACCCTCTCACTATAATGTTGCGTTTGTGTAGAATGTGCGCTAAATCTGTATTGTATTCAAAGTGTGTAATTTAGGACTTAACATTGACAGCTGCCCTCCTCTTTTAGCAGTTCATATTGCCCTTTGTGTCACTTATCTCCGCCTTTGCCTTTGCGTCACACTCAAACTGTAAAGGTAGACAAACAAATTCAAGGAAGATGTAACGGTGTGGATAGTGGGATGGCGAGTGTAAGCGCAAGCCAGAGGACGACGCAAGAAGACAGGAGAGGAGAGTACTCATATTGCGAGTTTTAATAACGAAACACACAACGTACAGATGCTTATAGCTAAATAAACAAACAATGACAGACAGGCCAGGCCGGGAGGTACGGAGCGTGCATGGGCCTTTGCACGTCAATCGTTACAGAAGACTGACACAAGACAACAGATGTGCCCTTTGGGACAACAGTAAAACAGTATACTGTACCAGCCGTAACAGTAATACTAATCGTCTAGTCAAGGTTAGCTGCTGCCTGGAGCTCTACAATACATATATACAGTAATGGAAAAAATTAGGAGACCACTGCCCATTTTTTTAAATATAATATCTATTTACAATTACATATATATTTAATACATTTATATTTATATATTTTATAAATTATTTATTATATACTTTGTTAAATTCTGATATTTATATTATTATATTTACAAGAATATGCAGTGGTCTCTTAATTTTTTCCATGGCTGTATATATGTACAGTGTATATATATATTGTACAATATATTGTACATGTTCTTCCGTAGCATGGCTTGGTGGGGGGTTGGTGAATAAAGTAAATGCGCAGAGGAGAGGCAATAATCTAAGGCATGGAGTAAAATAAATAAAACACAAGCAAAAGTAGAAAAAGCAAAAAAAAAGAAAACGTGTTTCAGCTCGCTATTTCTCTAACCATTCAACAGCGTGTCATGTCTGAAGCATATTTTGTTATACTTAACCATGAATATAAAAGATCATAAGGATCATAATCTCTATGAAGAAAATAATTTGAAAGGTTATCAAGCAGAGACTGCTGCCATTTGGTCGGTTTTGACAGATCAGCCTTGTGATAAGCCTCAGGCAGGATCACATAGTAGCCAATCCCTTGACTTCTGCCAGACTGGTGTGTTGCCAGTGAACAGATAAACCATCAAGATAAAGATCCCCTGCAGTGCTGTCAAAAGACATGATGTATGAGTACAGCAGGTCAGACCCCTGACTCTGTCAGGAACAAGACCCCTTGGGAACAGAGGCATCTAAGAAAAAACACATACTGTGTTGATGTGTAATGCAATGTGGACTATTTAGTGAGGAACACTGTAAGACACAAAATGCAGCCTAAAGCCTATACCTGTGTTTTCAAGGGTTTACGTATAATCTGTAGCCATATCTCGAGTGGTACATATCAAAAAGTCAGAAGCCATATACTTGAATACATTTGTCACACACACCCACAAAGCAAACCACCACACACTTAATTGGATGAAAGCAAGCATTTTCCTCTTTGCTTTAAAAGGTTGGGCACACACAGGGTGAGAAGTAAATGTCATCCAGCTCAGGTGTAATCACAAAAGCAAAGTGTTTGCAAGCTCCAGTGGATGTGGGTCAGCCTCTTGACAATGCCCCTGAACAGAGGCAGCCGCAAGATGCTGGATGTGCCTTACAAATGAGGCCTCTACATCCAACATGCTAACATCCATGCGCTAACATCCATACGCTAACATACGCCAACATAGGCTAACACAAACATCCTCCAACATCCTCCAGTCACACAGATAGAGTTTATGTCCCCAGGGAGGACGGACAGGTATAATCTCCAGTCGTGTATGTAGCCTTTCACTCAGGTTGCGGTACATGAGATATACCTGACAGCTCTGAACATGGCAGTTCACATGGCAGATAGAGGCTTTTCCTCACCCCCCAGCCAAAGGCCCTATTTCAACAGATGGGCTGAATGATGACTTCTTCACTGGTGTGTCGGGGTGAGGTTTAGCGTGGGGGAAGAGAGACCGTTTTTTCTGACATTATCACAACTGAAATGAGAACATGTCTTGTCAAATGGATGGCGATAAATAGGGGGTTGGGCATTTGAAGCTATAGAAATTCATTGTTCTGTTTCTCCAGATTGGGATTCTAACATCTACTCTAAACCAATGTCTTATTAACTGAAGTTATTTACGGTGATGTGGAACCGTGGTTGGTCTGATCGTATATTAAGAATGGATATCATCATGTGCAGGTTTTGTTTGTGTACCAGTCTGCCATAACTGGTCACCAAGGGTGCCCCCACACACACACACACACACACATAAACGTGACATTAATAGCACCTAATATTTTTAGGTTTAAGGATTTTCTTTCAAAGAACAGGCCCTTTTTTGCACTATGTAGCAACACTTTTGTGTAGATAGAATCATCAAAGTTTCCAGGAATACAATGTGCTGTAAAGCAAAACACGGCTTTGATCGACTAGATTAAAGAATGTGCTAGAAAGAACACTGTGGAGGTGTGTGTGGTTTAGCTCTGTCTGTATGGGAGAGCTAAACCGAATGTCGGGAGGTGTGGCTCGTGGGCCAATTAAATCACCCGTCTCCCCCAGTAAGAGGAGTGCGAGGCAGACCCGCGCGAGAGAAACGGCAGGTACAGATGGGCTGGCGAGCTCAATGGCAGGAGGGAAGACGCTAACCCCCCCTAGCACCCAGAGCGACACTCACGCTACTTGACTCTTTCAATAAAAGCACGACCCACACGGTCGGCGTTACACCTGAAGCCGTGGTATGCGAGGGATTATTCCACAAACACATTTACTTAACTTAAAACGCAGATACAGTTTGTTTTTTTCCAGTATAGGAAACAGGCACAGAATGCCAAATGGCTTTGCTAAAGATGCAGAAAAGAGAGACAAATCATGATGGATGTGAACAATTACAACGTGGAAGATTGGGTTTGGGGTATTAGTGTACAACACCCAGTCAGGCATGCAGCATATTGAGACACATTAGTTATAATGTAATTTACTTCAATAATGTCTTTATAAACATAGTTTTTCAGCGCATTACATCAAATAGGCATCAGATTACCTCGGAATATGTACGTGAAAATGTTATAACATATTTATGTAATATAATATATATATTTTATTATATTAAGATAATATTAAGATTTATTACAGGTGACTGCTCCTAAATGCTTAAATTTTTGGCGTCCTGTAATTGCAAGTAGTATTAGAGTCCCCAATGGCGGGCATACATACAACTCCTTACATACTGTAGGAGTCCCAGTATAGGGCCAGTTAAGATACCTAAATAACTGGCTGGGGGAAAGGGCCACAGGGAAAAGCCATAGAGACGAAATGGAGGTAATAAAGCACCGCAAATGTCCCCAAAAATGACTTCTCCTGAGGAAATAATCTACATGATGACATCAGCACAAGAGCTGCAGGGTAAAGAACACATGGGAGGTCAATTTTCCTTGGAGTGCAACTAGGAGACTTTCAGTAGCGGTGGTCATTTGTTTCCCCTGACCCTCCCTGTCCCCCCTACTGCCTTTATAATCTTTAGACATGAGGCAGAAAAGAAACTTGAAGTTAAAACATCAACCTGCATCTCAAACTGTTGGTTAGCACCTGCATTACCGTGGCAACTGATTAACATTTACTGAATCATAAATTGCATGCGACGTGTTGCGTTTATCGTTAGATTTACAGCTGTAACAGTTCATTCAGACAGGAAATAACCAAAGAAGAACTAAACATCTGGATGAGTATGTTTGTAAATATTTTTATGCTCTCTATTTGTCAGTTGTGTAGAGTTAAGTTTTAAGTTGATTTCCTGTGTTTTATCCTTAACAAGGAGCCAGCTCATTATCAAGCTTAAAAGAGCAACATATTTTTGAAGCTTTGAAGTGGGAACTGGATTAAAATCCCCATATGAGGCGATGCCTGACTTTCTCCAACACCCAAAACTGAACCGAAAAATGGCCTTAAACTAGAAGCTTCCAAAAATAACCTCTCTTTATCTCTCATTTGTCTCTCATTCCATCATCCTCCCTCTTTCCATCTCAGATTTTCTCTTCACAACCAAAGTTGTTTGCATTTAACATGGGTATTGTCTGTTTGGTAAACAAACGGTTGTTTAAATGTACACAATTGTTTATTTTACACAAATAAAACTAAAAAGGATACATTTCACATTATTGCTGACACCCGCAATACATTTCAGTTGTGTAATATGAGCCATGAACACCGTATATACAAACATGGATGGTGCCAAATGGAATCTTAAAGGTGATTCATGGAAGCACAGGGGTGCCACACTGCAATTAAATCAATCAGATAGCAAAAGTGCAGAATAGGCAGTTTAGTAAGGTTTTTCTGTGTATGACAACAGGGACACACATACACACACACAGACACACACGCAACACACAGATACTGGAAAAAGGCCAAGTTCTTTGGGACTGTTAAAGAGTAGTTAAGAAAAATAGTTGCCTACTGCACATTTAAAAACCTTTAAAGTGATAACGAACTTTTGTAAAACCTGTGACTGTAATAGTTTCCTTACCTCATTATAAGTCTCAACATATTCAGGATAAATCATTCCATCTGGACACTGTATTTAACCAAATCTATTGTTATTTATTTAGTTTGCCATTAGGTTCCAATGTATCTCAACTGGTCTATAACACTTTATACCTTTCTGTTTGGGTTCGTTTACATTTGGGTTTGTACAGTGTGCGTTTCTGTGATAAAGACTGACCCTAAAGTCGATGCCGACTGTGGAAATGAAGCTCCCGGCCAGGAAAGCCCCGTCTTTGAAGCGAACCAGAAGGCAAGTCTTCCCCACCCCGGAATCACCGACCAGCATTACCTGGAGAGCAAGGACAATGTTAATGAACAGAAAATCACACATCCACAGGATAGTCTAGTGGTCTAGGTGTTGTATTCCCAGCCAGAAAGTCATGGGTTCGAGCTGGCCTGCGTGTAAGCATCCTTGAGCAGGATGCCTAACCCCTATGTGCTCCATGTAATAAACACCCTGTAATTGTAAGTCACTTTGGATAAAAGTGTCTGCTAAATGACACATATCCACACAACTGTGTAGTTGAAGGAATTAATTAATAATGTGGCAGGACACAACTGCACTCTTTTCTGAAGCTGTCATGTACATTGTTTCCATTGTAATTTCGTTGAAATCACTTGAGACGTAGTTTGTACAACACCTGCAAGTCAGCGTCTGAGACCTTTACTGTATCTTACTCTTTAGAGTAGACTCTTCCTGATACATAAACCACATCACTTTCTGTGCACCAGGATATCAGTAAAATAGCTTCAATCTGCATGTGCTGAAAGGCTGGAGTTCTTGTTTGGATTCAGACCTGTTCTATATCCAAGAGCATCACCTTTCCATAGCGTTGCTTTTAGGTTTGGGCAGATGAATGAACTGGACCAGCTGACACACAGCCAGGACCCCCCGACAATAGGACTGGTAAAAGGCAGGCCAGACGTCGGACAGATGGTACTGCAGTTACAAAATATACATACAGCAGACATTGCCAAGCATCTGGTAATGTTGTTTTATAGCTGTATGGTCATTCTAACCTTGTTATAAGTCCATCATTTAGATACTTTAAAGTGAATTAGCCCTGGTATTTTTGTGCCTATTCCCAAGTGTGCATCGGGATCTTGGCGGCTATTCAACGGCTTTGCATGTGTGTGGGTGTGTGTTTTTGTGTGTGTGTGTGTGTGTGTGTGTGTGTGTGTGTGTGTGTGTGTTTTTGTGTGTGTGTGTGTGTGTGGGTGTGTGTGTGTGTGCGCGGGGGGGCGACTAGGTGGAATTGGGTGGCTGGATATATGTTTTTGCAATTCTTATATTTTTTGGTGTGTAAAATCTGTTTGCCATTAACTATAAAACTATACAGTCTCACGTCGACGTCAAATGGTGATACTTGATCAAAACTATGGGGGGCCATGTAGGCCATAATTCAAACTAGGCCATAATTCAAAAATGAAACCTCACACAATGACAACTGAAACCCTCTCATACTCTTTAGTATGAACCTCTCATATACCACAATGAACACCACTCACACTCACAAATGAAAATGAAACCTCTCACATATGCAACTGAAAATGTAACCTCTCACACTCACATCTGAAAATGTAACCTCTCACATATACAACTGAGAGTGCAACCTCTCGCACACACAACTAAAAATGATACCTCTCACACACACTACTGAGAATGAAACCTCTCGCATATTCAATTGGAACCTCTCGCATACATACGTGTAAATAGAACCTCTCACATATACCAGTGAGCATAAAATATGTCTAGTATTTTATTCAGAGTAAAAAGAAAGCTTGTGAATGCATAGTTTTAGACAGAACTGCGGTCAAACGCGACGGTTGGAAGGATGCCCAGTTATACTGAGATCATGCCTTTCAGCTTCCAGATATACTAAAATGTTCTCTTACTCCTCCTTAAAAGAATTTTTCACACACAGTTAAAGTTTCATGCTGAAGCATATATGCTTGTGTGCAATGTTAAAAAAGAGCGTCTGTACGAGTGTTTCATATGTATGTCTGTGAATGTGTTACATACAAGTCTATATGAGCATTTCATATGTATGAATGCACCTGTTTCATTTGTATCTGTATGAACATTTCATAAGTAGCCTACGTGTGTGTGAATGCGTTTTGCATGTGTCTATATATGCGTTTCACGTATGTGTGAGATTTCAGTGGTATATGGATGCGTGTTTGAAAGTTTAAAAACGGCCCTTCATAATTCTTTAGGCTTAGCAATTAGCCTACTTTGAAGATTGAAAGATATGTTATGCAGGCCTACTGTATGTTGTAAAATGTATAACTTAGCCCTGAACATATGCTGCTGTCATTATTCTAACAGAATGTTGTTTGCTTTTGACTGTTGTATGACCTATTCAGCTATTAACAAATGTACTTATTGTAAGTCGCTTTGGATAAAAACGTCTGCTAAATGCTGTAAATGTAAATGTAAATGTAGTCCTGAAGCAATTAAACTCTAAAATCGTTTGGATTATTGATGATGAGGTGACATTGAATGAGTTCAAATGTTCTGTGACAAGAAAAGAAAAAAAACACTCACGTCCCTTTTATGTATGAAGCAGACGTGCTGAAATCTCAACATCTAGATTCGACCCACAAATAGTTCAAATAGACAGTAAAATATTATCATTAGCATTTAAGTAGATTCAACATAAACAGTAACTTCCACCAACCATTATATAATAATGTTTGTTTATATCCGATCTTGGTGATTTTTAGTAGTGTGCCTGCGCCATGCTTACCTTGAAAGCGATGTCGTAAAACTCGCTGCTACAGCTGATGGAGGGTCTGCTGGGGTGGACCACACCGTTCGCTTGAACAAGACTCCCGGGATTGCTTTTCCCAGCTTTCCCGTTTGTTTTGCCGGTGCTACCTGCCGAAGGGCTGTTGGCAGTTTTGCATTTGACAGCCTTCTTACGAGACATTTCTAAATATTAGTGTGTTCAGGTCGTAGCTTTTATGAACCTCGATCAAAGGTTTCTCCGTTTACAACAAATAATCTCGATATAACACTAAGACAGATAAGTTGAATAGCGAACTGGCCGATCTTGTTCACCTGCACGTTAAATGCATGATCTTCGGCACCACTCTTCTTAAACTTGTGATACAATTAGTGATTCCCTTCTTGTTGGTGGGATCACCTGTTCGTCTTCCTCCGTCTTTCTGTCTTAGCAGTTGATCACAGCCTCAACCAGTGCGAGCGCGCTATCTGCAGCAACAACAAACTCCACCTTACTAGCAACGGAGCGCACCTATACGGACTAGGGCGCTGCTCTGGCTTTTATGTTTTCTTCAACAAAATAGGCCTACATTTGTACGTCTACTGAACGACTAAAAGTTACGTTCATTTGAAACAGTAAGACACAATTTGTGGCACAGTAGTCTAGGCTATATCACTTTGTAGATGAAAAGTTTTATTTGGGTTTGGGGGGGTGAAAGAGATGGTTGCTGTCCGTGGTTCTGAAATACAATTGACGCTGTTTTGGCTGTTTTATTTTCTTTGTGACATTATTCATGGTGCTGGGAAAAAATTAATATTTTAGAGTGTTAAAGGTAACAGCCCTACAAGCAGTTGAAAGTCTTTTGGTGTTTGATTGTGTCACACGGAAATTCCAATTCAACTTAAATCGCCCATTTAACTAATAACGTGGAATTGTAATGTGCTTTAATTAATTGTGGCATATTATGCCTTGACATGGTCAAAAACTGAGATGTAGGCTTACAGGCTACGAGATGAATAAGACGTGTGAAAATTCTATAGCCTACACCATTGCAAAAACAACAAAATTTTTAAGAAAACATCTAAACCAACTGCTTTTACTTGCTAACAGTGTTATTTTATTAGAATTATTATTATCTATCTATTATCTATTAGAATCAACGGTGTTTTAGTAAAACAATTATGACCGACAAAAAACAGTTATATATATAGGCCTAACAGTTATATTAGTATCATTCTTCCGAGTGGTCTAGCGATGTGATTTCTGTTACTCTCCACAAGAGGGCAATACAAGATAGAAAGTCACAAAGGGAAATCAAAGAAATCATGGTCACGTTTATTATTTTGCTATCGTCATGTTGGACTTTGTATTCCACCTAGCTATGACCAAAGATGACAACAACGGTCCTAAGTGGACAAAAATTATTAGGGCTTCAGTAGCTTCACTGCTTAAAAAAATATAGCAAAAATAAAACACAGAATAATTGATATAATTCTTCAGTACAATAATATCCCAAATGTGACTCTTAATAACTTTGTCATCTTGATATCAAATGACAAAAACAATTTGAACCTTTGTTAAAACATTATTGTGTGATCAGACTAGTCACAAATTAATACGAACAAGCACACAAGGGAATCATTGCCCATTGCCTTCTACAAAATACAAGATAAAATGAGTCAGTAAGCCCTGCAATCTTGGAGTATAAGTGGATGGCCCTCTGTCATGGGGTACACATACTGACTGCATTTACATAACGAACAGAAGGCATATTTTGATTAGACCATGATCCTTTAGGCCCGGTAATGAGATACTGTTATTGTGTTTCCCCTGTAATCTAGTTTGCTGTGCAATATGGAATTAGTGTGTGATACAACCGGCTTTCTGTTCCAATGCCAGGCTGTCCCAGCGTATTCGAATATGCTCGAAGACTGTTAAACAGGCCGTCTTTGCCGCCAAATCAGGCTGTACTGTTGCTTCTGACCTTGCAAATGCGTCGCATGAAGAATAGCAGGGAAAACTCTCAACGAATCATTCCAGGGCCTTTTACGCCAGTCTAAATGGAAGTAGTCATTTAATAAGCTGCTGGACCAACACCTAAATAGGTTATGAACTATTGTATGTACAGTGCATTGTGAGGGTGTCTATTATTTTTAATTACGCTATCCTGTCCCCTTACTCTATTTCTTATGCAATTTTTAAATGAAATCACTGCTACAAATGGAGTGTACAATGATTCTAACACGGTTTAAGACATTCATTTGTATTTTACAATGGCATATTGCTTGCGTGCGATACCAGTAAAGAACAACAAATGTGCACAGTAGCCAAGTGCATGTTATTAGTGCAGAAGAAGGGCAAAGTACACGTCAGAGTTCCCCTAGCCATTGACCCCGGTTCAGAGGTGCCATGAGAGTTTTGGTTGTAAACATAACAGCTGAAGCCACGCAAGCTTTTCCTGCTTCAAACTGCTGTCCGTCAGCATGTTTAGACACCCAACCCCACCTAATGGGGAGTGTGAAGCGGGCTGCTGTTGGCACGGGGAGAGGGGGCTGAGGCCCCCTAAAGAACACCAAGCCCCCCCCCCCCCCCTCCCCAGCCTGCAGCCCCCCTCGACAGCTGTGATTCGTTCTACCCCTTACGCAGCTGTCTCCCGCGCAGCAACAGCTGAGCATTTTGGAGGGAACACGGGGACCGGGATATCTCAGTATCCATCCCTGGTTTCAAAGAAACGAACGGCCTTGTCAAGAAGAGTTGAATATGCGGACCCAGTGTGCCATTATATACAGTGTCCCCTACCTCTGTCTCTTTCCATATTTCTCTCTCTCTTTCCATTCTGTATTTCCTTTCTTTATCGCTCCATTCCTCTCTCCCTCTCTCTCTCTCTCTCTCTCTCTCCCTTTCCCTCCATATCTCTCCTGGTAGCCATGCCCTGCTCAATCATCAGAAATAACCTACATATTGTTTACAGAGATGGGACAGCCTTACTGAGCCCTACTATGGGCATTGTGTTTGCACAATACCCTTTCATGTTGAGGAAATGAAAGGAATGAACGTGAAAACAGTATCTAGAGATTTTATTCGTTTTAAAAAGGGTTGAATTTTGCTAGTAAATGTTTAAATTCCACAACACTATTATGTGTCGGATGTTTAAGCTTGTTTACATGAGTGTGTGTGTGTGTGCATAGGTGTGGGTACTTATGTCTGTGTTTGTGTGCGTGCCAACATATCGCTGAGCTGACAGCCAGGGACCTATGAATGCAAATTGTGGAGCGAGTTGAGACAAATCTAATCAAGCAATCTTTTTCTCAAACTAACTTAACAGTGATCCAATAAACCAATTTTTTTTCAGCCTCATGCATTGTATGGCCACTTGGGTATTCAACACACAAGAATGCATCTAATTGTATAATGTTAATTACAGTAGGAATGAAGTGCAACACACGTCACTGGTGCAAGCATTCTTCAGGCAAGCGGCCCATTTCCATGACAATGGGAACAACGGGTAATTCTTGAGCAAAGTGCTCTTGTTACTTTCACTGGCTGTTGGTGAATTGAACCCTAGGCAGACAGCCAGTGTCATTATGCGTGCACTATATGCACGCGTCTGTGTGTGTGTGTGTGTGTGTGTGTGTGTGTGTGCTGTAAGGTCTCGGAATTGAAGGTCACAGTGTGCTGGAGGCCCTCCCCTAGGCCAGGCATTTGTCAGTTTACCCAGAGTCAGGTGCCCTGAACGCGGGCTGGATATGGCGCGTTGCAGCCCGGCCAGTCGCTCAAAACAAAGTCCCAGCAACTGTTAGCTCTCTTGGACGCGGCCTCTCTCAGCTGCCTGTGGTCTGGGTGGTGGTGGTGGGTGGGGGGGGGGGGGGTGCAGATGTAGGTCAGGACAGCCCGCACCCCTGTTTGTCAGCACTGGCAAGAGGAGGGGCCGTCTGCGGGACTGGCACCGCCTGGCACTGGTTTGCTCCCCGAGGCATCTTAAATAAGAGGCAGGGTGGATGTGTGGGGTCTGTATGTGTGTGTGTGTGTGTGTGTGTGTGTGTGTGTGTGTGTGTGTGTTGGGTGGGTGGGGGGTTGAATAAAATGACAAGATCAATAAAAGTAAAAGAACAAGAGTACGGAAGGGTTGGTTTTGGGACTGGATGCTTTTACAGTTCACTATTGAAATTACATTTTAGCTGTTTAGCTGTTTTAGTGTTATTGTTATTATTGTTAAGTGTGTTGGGTCTAATTAGATACAGGTAGAATGATTAGAGCTTTGTTAACATACATTTTTCTCCACATGTACACAAGTATGAGACTGATTGTTTTACTTTTTAGGTATTTAGGTTGGCCATTTTAATTCTTTATTGTTTTATTCTGCTCAATTTTCACCATCTTAATTCTTACACTGCTACTTACACTGCTACTTACTGTTAATTTTGGAGCAAAATAAAATAATTCATAATTCAATAAAATAATGCATGATCGAATATTTCTCTGTATACTGTGAGGACCAACGACTTTCTTATTTGAAAGCAAAGGGTGGCTTCTAATTTATTCTCTCTATGCATTGATACTCACTATCAAGATGCCAAAATGACATAACCGCGCCAAAGCTTAAAGCCAACACCCATTTATGTCACCATAGTGTCATATTAGCCATTACCATCTACATATTAACACCGTTTTCAGACTGAGGGCATTTTTCCATCTTTAATTTTGCACCAACCCAGCAGGGGGTCTGCGTCTATTGAGAGTGCTATAGCAGGGCTTATGCTGATGTTTTGAAATTAATACAGCTATCCTCTCTGGACCCTTTAAGAGACCCAGACACATAACATGAGCCAGGGTAGGAGGATGGAAAAACCCCACCACCAGGCCAATAATCACGACCAAGGCCTACAGTTTCCCCCTATATCTGCTTCTTATTTCAGTCTCCTTGTTTTTTTTAACAGAGCCCGTAAGGTTAAATCAAATTTAAATCAGTGTTTCTGTTTCTGCGGGCTAATAGAATACGGTACGGGGCGGCCATGTTGGCCACTTGTCATCACCATGGGGAGGGCTGCCAGTCTGTCACATTGTGATGAGGAGGTATTCTGTGGTTTTGGTAGGGCATAGTGTGTTTTGCTGCTGGCCCCCCGTCATAAATCCCTGTTCACCCGCGGGGGCACTTCCTGAAGGGGCTCTAGTATTGCCGCGTTTCGTTGCTGCGGAGCTCAGATTTACGGCCTCACACATGGCACCGCTGTCAAGGAGGAGGGATTAGGTGGTACGGAGCGCACACAATCCCACACATACACACACACACACACACACACACACAGATGAAAACACATACACATTCATAATCAGCCTTGTGACTCGGCCAATCCTTGAACAGGCTTTAGTTGGAGAGGGGAGGTAAGAGGAAGTAAAGGGGAGAAAAAGCAGAGCTGCAACACGCGGTGTGTCGAAACTGCCCCTGCCATTCCAATTGCTCCCCTGCTCTCAGATGCAGAACAGATTGACTTTTAGGTGGCAGTAATATTTCACAGCTTAGAGAAGGCCGCAGTAAAACACCACCACTCCCTTTCTCCTATAAGCTAACCAGAAGTGAGAACTGGAGCAGCGGAAGATTGAGACACGTGCCTAAATACACATTACACACACACACATACAGACACACACACACACACACACACACACACACACACACACACAACAAATCCTAACAAAGAGTGGGCAACATGAGGAGCCAACTGGAGACACAGTCATGGAGAGCGGGAAAAGGTGTTAGCAGGAGAAGTGGTTGCGTGTGGGTTGAGTGTGAATATGCAGGAGCGCTCATGCTTGTGTGTGTGTGTGTGTGTGTGTGTGTGTGTGTGTCTTCGCGAGGGTTTTTTGCAGTTGTGACAGCTGGGATGAGGGAGTGGAGGCGGCGTGTGTGATTTGAGGAGGTGCCAACGGAGCAAGTGTCTCTTTATTTTAATCACGCTCAAGTGTGTCCGTGTCTGAGTGGATATATAATATGTACATCTGTGTTTGTACCTCTTGCGTGAACATAATTCACATAAATATTCATACTTAGGTACAGTATAGAAATAACTTCGCTTGCATGTTTATGTGAAGTATTCATTTGCGTGCAGCCACATAAATAATATGTAGCCACAAATCTGTACCTCATTGTTTACATTTGTAACATGGGGTGTTACTTCCTTGCTTGCTTGTTTGCAGTGTTGGTAGTGCTCTGTAACGTGAGCCACTCAGTGCTGCCACCAATGGCTGGAGGTCATATTGCTTTGCATCATTTGTTCATTCCTTATTACTTTTGCAATATATTTTCTGACCACTGGAGGCAGCACTAAGCGCAGTGTTACAGGGCGCCACTCCGCACCTGTAGGTGAAATGAGCAAGTATTTTGCTGATACAATGTATTTCATGGGTATATCATCAAGTATATCAAGTCTTACTTTTTATTTTAGACACACTGCATATTGACATGCTGAAAAACACTTTAGCTTTAGCTTTTAGCACTTAGCTTTAGCCATAGCTTGTTCTTAGCATTTTAGCACTGTCAGTATTTGCATATACCTCTAAGACAGAACCCACTTTAAGTACAAACTGAAACAGTGGTGTGTATTAGTCTGTGTGTGTTTGTGTGTTGGGTAGCTGAGGTCACCCCATCGCCTTTGTCGTAACGACCCATGGCAGCCGGTCTGCAGCGGCAGCCTGGCGATGATGTCATTGAGCAGGCAGGATTAAGGCCGCGGCAACTGGTGCTGCAGACAGTGCCAGCTCTCAACCGGGGCAGTTGTGTGCTGCAGGGGCTACAGCCCGGCCTTACCCCACTGTTGTTTTTTCATTTGCTGGGTACGTGCCCGGCCAGAGCACAGCGCAGCTCGCCAGCCCCACGGCGTGGACCTACAGTTGATACTGGACTTTAGAGCTTTCACACTCCCCCCCCCCTCTCTCTCTCTCTCTCTGTCTCTCTCTCTCTCTCTGTCTCTCTCTCTCTCTCTGTCTCTCTCTCTCTCTATCTCTGTCTCTCTCTCTTTATCATTTCCTTCCATTCGCTATCACGCCCTCTCTGTCATCACACACGCTGACCGCGGTGCTCCGGAGGAATGTGGGCTGAGGTTTCATAGCAAACACACTCGTTAACTCAATTATGAAGGCTTTGAAGGAGAGGGTCTAATGCCAGGCTTATTGAAGGGACAGATGCCGTCCGAACACGCCAGAGCTTTGTCGCCACATGCCCCCAGTGAAAGCCGATGAAAGACGGACGAACGCGAAGCGGAGAGGTCAGGAAGGGGGGGAGGGGAGCACTCATATCCCGGTGGGGATGAAAGAAAGATATACAGACGCACACGAACTACGTCAACATGGCAGGAAAGATGCTAATGACCTTTGAACATGCGGTTGACATTCTGGCAGCTAAACAGTGGCCACACCTAAGCTAGTCATGGATTAAGTATTACTAAATTTGCGTTGGCCCAACATCTGCTTAATGCATGAAGGGGTAACAAGGTGCGCCGAGTGTGGCTCTAAATTAGGTGACTTCAGTCTCCAATTTCAAAATTTTCAGTGCATTAATTTCTTCTTCTCCCACAAATGAATGAAAATGCATAAAACACATCGACTAGAACCGTATTGGTTCCCACTTATTTTTCAGCGGAGCTTGGCCATAAACCTAAAACCATTAGTTGGTCCGCGGAGACCAATTAGCGAAAACGCGGCCAAACAAACCTTCCCCGGCTTTTACGACATGCTCTCTTTTTCACCCTCCCTCCTTCTCAGCCCTCCATCCTTCCCTCTGTGGCGGGGTCGAGCACCCAGCAGAGCCGTTTAACAGTGTGTTGGCCTCGTCTGGATTGCTCATAAGTGATTAATTCATTATGGGTGTCTCTCATGCTTTACATCACGATGTGCACTTTAGTCTCTGCTTAAGGCCTAAAGGCCTAAAAGCTATTAGTGGTTGATTTTTACGTCGCACATGAGTTCCAGATGTGAACCTGATGGATAGACGATCGTTCTGTGTTGCGTTTAAGCAGTACTAGGAATGGCTGGGAGTTGGAAGGCTTTGCCATCTTTTATAGACAACACAGACTACAATAACGGACAAAAGCCTGTAGTGACTCGGCCAAGTGAACAAGTTTATGAACAAAATCATGCTAATATGCTGCCAGGTTTGAGAAGCTCTCACTCATTCTGGTCTCAATCCTCTATTTAGCACTGCTCTGGACATTAGGGTTTACACAGCATGAAATCAGTACACTACTGCCGGTGCCCGCCTCGAACATGAACTCAAGTTACAGTAGCCTTTAGGACAAAAAAAAAAAAAAAAAAGCCTCCACCACCACTAGGTGGCAGTACAGTTGCAGACTCATGTTGCAGAAGCTGGGAAAACACCTGATGTTAAATGCACCTTCACCAGGCAAGTCTACTGCATTCCTCATGTCTGCTGTGTCAACATCTATCCTCATTACTGCTTTCTTCGAAATGTCACATTCTGTAATTATTTTGTCATTCAGAAACCTTTATAGAATTGATGATTTTGTAATAACACATTGGACTTTTCTCTGTAAAAGCCAGTATGTATGAGGTGTTTAAACAGTCGGCAGCTCACAGAAATCACCAGCCTGCGTGAGGAAATTAGTGCAGGAATAGTGAATGATTAACAACCGGAACAAACAAGCGTACGTCCTTTTGAGGAAGACATTCAACGCCAACTGCTGTTGTGGAACTGCTGTTGTGGAACTGCTGAGTGGCTAAAAGGCACCGGAAGATTATTGCTGCCAGAGACAAGTTTAAGAAAAGAAATAAATAAAAAGTGAACAATGTTATGTACTGTGTAGCAAAAAAGTATTTTTTACAGTGCAGTACATACACAAGTGCATCACAATCCAAGCTCACGCAAATGCAGCCCAGAAAGAAAACATACATTCAAACCATGGATAAAGGCAATATTTTCTCTATACTCATTATGTGATTTCATCCATTCACCAATAAAAGGTCTGACCAACAAAAATAACATCCTCTCTACCCTTATCAGCTTCTTCTGTCAGTTCATAAACTGCAGCCAAAACAACAATAATAAGAAGAAAAAAAATCTACCGCTCAAAAAACGTTTGATGTTGCTAGCGATGTCTCTCACTGGAGACATCGCCTGGAAGTCCCCTCCAAGTCCTAACTACCACCAAATGGTGTCCTGTAATTCCCTGTGTGTGCATGCACATCATTTGAGAGCAGAATAAACCCAGAAGCCTGACCGTGGGGCTTTCACCGCCACATGAAATGGCTTGTGGTGCACGTTGCGTCTTTTTCAATGTATATATCGGCAATTAAGCGACAAACAAACAAACAAGCAAACAAGCAAACAAGCAATGCCGACGTCAGGGACGGATACAATGAAACCCGGCCTGCGAAAGCAGGGGGTCTTGTCAGCCTCTGGGATGTAATGACTGGGACTGGGAACGGGGACGGTGCGGTGCGCCAGCGTCCACAATGTTTACTCAGGTCTCACACGGGCAGGGGAAAAAAGAAAGGAAGTGGAAAGAAAGGATTGTTAAAAGTGGGGAAAATTGGTGGGCGTAAAAAAATAATTTAAGTTGAAAGAGAGGAAAATGGGGGATAAAAAATAGGGGAGAAAGCGAGGAGAAGGCGTAGAACCGCCTGGAATCAATAACGCCGTTCTTTCTTTTTTTTGGGGGGGGAGCCGAGGAGGGGAGCGAGCGGTGCCTGAGGACAGCAGACCGCATCCTTCCTTCCTGCAATGCAGCATGGGGGCAGGAAGCACCACCGAGGGGGAGGTCAAACTCGGCCATGGACTCACTTCCTGCCCGGGGTCGGCGGGGATCAGGGGATAAGTGCTTCCGGGTCACGGCAGAAGTCACCTGTCTCCGGTTGTCTCTCCCACACCGTGCACCCACAACAACTCCCCAAACTCCCGTCTTCATTTCAATGGGAAATAGATACACAAAGTGTGGGGTTGGGGTGGGGGTGGGGGTGGGGGTCGGGGGTTTAACGCCTGAGGGGGTTTGGGCTGGGGAGGGGGGGGTGAGGGAGGTGGTGTCATTGCCTGTCTCTCCTTCGCCATCCGGGAGTCATGTGATTAAAGTGAGGAGGGGATCTGACTGACTTGAGGAGGAGACGAGGTGTAGCGGCTGGTGGCACTCAAAGACCTCCGTCTGACAAAAAGAGACAATTCTGTTAGCGGTCGTTTCAAACACGGATGATTCAGCTTGTCTGGAAGAACCTGGCCATCACAGAGGCAACCTGACAGACACGTGCGCGTTTGCGTGTGTGCTTGCCTGCCTCTGTGTGTGATCGTGAATGGTAAGCGGCTGGGTATTTTCCCAGTGGCTGTCATCTCTCCTCTTTAGCGTTGACCTTGTGTCCCCCGTGGAATCTGATTCATGAGCTGAGCTACATTGTTCTCACTATGAATATGACTGGTGTTGTTGGTTATAATTCACAGTATTTATTCAAGTTTTGGCGATTAGCGAACGTTGAATGTTAATTCATTGAATGCAGATTTTGTCGAGGCATTGTATTCAAAAATAATAATAATAAAAAAAAAACTTCACACAAACATGTTGAAAGGCCCTGAATGAAGCATTTAGGGGGTTTCCACAGTACTGGAGTTGTGGTGGATGTGCTGTGAGACATTTCTTTTATTTTTGAGCGATTCACACAGTTAGAAATAATGCACTTTGCATGGAAACATGCACACTGAAGGGCACAGTGTGAAGGGTTAGGAGAGTGGACAAACTTTGCCACTATGACAGGACGGGAGGACAGGACTTGAGCCAGTGGAGACGCGCGCGCGTGTGTGTGCGTTTGTGTGTGTTCGTGTGTTTGAGTGTATGCCAAAGCCGGCCAGAAAACGCTGGCAATTTCCTCGAGACGCAGAGCCTCACCGCAATCCCTGGGGGGAGACCAAATAAACCTCAGATGTGCAGCGGGATCTGTCTTCCCCCCTCCATCCTCGAAGACGGCAGAAACACGTGGGAGAGGAGGAGGAGGGGGGGTTGAGGGAGGTAGAGGGAAAAGGGGAAGGTTTCTGCTGTTTCAATTTTAACTCCTTAGCTGTAAGCTGTCATCCTCATTCAGTTCGGGGGAGGTTAGCAGATGTTTATCGTGTACAAGAGGGAAGAAAAAAGGAATCATAAATCTGTCCACGATGCGTCCGCAGGTCATAAGTTCAGACCCATAAAGTACACGAATAACCCTGCGGCGCGTAATTATGGAAGTGAAGCTCCTAGCGCTGTCCCGCAAGACCTAACCTCCACTAACCCATTGGAAACAGAGGGTGAAGATGTGCGCTTACACACAAACACGATATAAAGGTCAACTCTATTTGAACGCACTGACTGTCACTTTTAGTGAGTCCATTTTGCCGTTTGTGGGACTAGCATGACAAAAGATCCCATCCGCATTGTAATGTGTTAACGTAAATTACACTATATCGTCTTTCTTCCAGCACTAAACTACTCACTCTATCTAGTTCACTACAAATGAACAAAAAACAGCTGTTAACAATATTATTACACGACAAATCGAAACAGGAATCGTGTTGTTTTGCGTGTAAGTTCTCCTAAGCAGTCTTCTCTGATATCACTGAAGTTAAGGAGCTGTCACGCACACACCCTTGAACCAAGTCCTGCCAAACCTGGAGGAATTCTAAATGGGGTTTTCCCCCCTATAGTAATTATCAT
>JAOEHI010026367.1:0-23113 GCA_025447815.1 Percopsis transmontana
TGTGTTAATACTGATAAAATAATTGCTGTCTGTGGTTCTATATGGGCTGTGGCAATAATTTTGAAAAATAATTGCTCCCAGCAAAATATGGAAAAAAAGAACTATGAACTAGTTCATTTTTGGAACTGTGAACTTAGTTCAAAAATTTGAAGTATGAACTATGAACTGAACTAGTTCATTTAAAATGTGTGAACTGAACTTTGAACTAGTTCATGTAGGAAATGAACTTTCCCATCACTGCAGGTCGCACATGCGCAGTCATCTGTCTAGACCCCGAATATTAGACGACCCCACTTTTTCAGACGCATTTCAAGGGGTAAAAAACATCTTATATTCGGACCAATATGGTACTGTATAATGAGAGAAGAGCAGTGTTACTCACCCCTATGATCGTGTGGTTGAGCACACAGGCATCCATAGGTGCTGTGGAGCGAATAGCGCAAACAGGATTAGAGCTCATTTAATAACATAATAACATTTAGTAGTATATTTAGTAGTATATTAAACCTTAAGCTTTCTAAATGTACATAATGTCACAAGGTGGCCTTGAAACGCTGCCACAAGCCCTGACAAATACTAGTGTGAAGCTGCAGTTGGGCAGAGGATCTGTAAGGCATGTGATGTGTGATTTAACCCCATAGACAAACTCCCTTTTAACTTGCTCAGAGCACAGAACTTGAAACAAGGTTCTGTGTGCAAGGTGTGTGTGTGTGTGTGTGTATGTGTGCGCGCGCGCGGGGAGTGTACTGTACTAGATGTGTGTGTGTTGTCTCTGTTACCACAGTAGCAGTGGGGACAGCAGTCCTGCCTGTCGCAGCGTAGCTCGGTCCCCAGGGGGCATGCGGGCGTGTCCATCTGGGAGCAGCTGACGTTGGACGTGGAGACAAACACCTCCCCATTCACGCGCATACACTCGTGCAACACACACTTTTCTGCTGAAGACTGCCACACCTCGCCCACCTAAACACGGATGGAGAAATAAATACAGAAAATGGAGATTAAACTCCAAGAAAAGAATACTGCTTCTGTGGAAATCGGCCCTTTCACCCTCATTTAGCTCCTGGCTAGGGGAACATTATGCCTTTCTTAAAACTGGACAAAAAGTTCTCATTACGTGGGTCTACAAGTCTTACACACACTGGCTAATTCCGTTCTTTGACTTGCTTCCTCCGCAGAAGATATGTCCATAGAGCTCTGATGCACGCTGTATGGTTTCTACATCGGCTACTATGCAGCTCTGGGCGGGGGACTCTTCTGTTTGGTTTGATTATTGGGGAGGAAAAAATAAAACCACTGTACTCTAATGTTCATTATCTGTTTGATTCTCAATCAAAATGCTTGGGGGGGAAACAAAAACTCCCAAGAAAGAGACCTTGCTCTTGTTTGCCCGGGATGTTTCGGAAACAATACCGTCGTAATTATCAGGAGAAACAAGCGTCCTATAGGCAGTAAGACTGCCTCCGCACACGTACGCGTCTGAGCTGTCCTGTGTGCGTGTCGTTGTGCATTTCTCCCTCCGAGTCCACACAGCTGGTCTTCCTGCACGCGCCACAGCACTCTCCCTCTGAGGGACTGTACGAGGAGCCCTGCAGAGGAGGACGCTCTTATTATTGCCACAATTCACCTTGCAGCAGCACTTCTCAAGCTCTTTGACTCATGCAGCCACATCTTGTTAAAGATAAATAAAACTAAGGTAAAGGTCAAAGGTAATGAAACATATTTCAAAAGTTGGAAACCATCTCAAGATCGGAATGGTCTCACTCTCACCAAAGGGCAGGTGCGGTCACAGACAGGCGGTGTGCACTGAGCGATGTGCAGGGACGTCTTCGCGTCCTTCAGCTGGGTACAGCTGCACTTTTGGCACGCCTCCTTCCATTCGCTGCCCACCGGGTGGACCAGGCCCCCAACCACACACACCTGGACATGCAGACGGAGAACGTACAGTCAGAGACATGTTTGTTAGCTTGCGGTGCCTACCGTGCCCCTTGTGGTACATAACAATATGGAGGCAAAATGATACACACGAGCGTATGTCTGACACAAAAACACACCTCATCAGGCAGACACCTGGTCTCAGTGCAGCCACAGTCATTGGTGGAGGTGGATGTGAGGGAACCGGTGGGGCAGGAGCGCGTGGTGTTCTGGCAGTCGCACACACATTCGTGCACATCGCAGCACTCTGTCTTCTTGACGGACAGCCGGCGGTGGGCGGGACAATCAGGGGGCGCTTGGAGAGCACACTCTTCCTGTTTACAGACTAGGGGTGGAGAGCGGCGTCACAGGTATACTACTGTATGTGTGCGAGTGCATAAGGACTGACAACAATGTTATTGGTTGACATTATACTGTATATCAACGTTTGTGTGTGTGACTCACCACATTCATGTATGGGCTGACATTCCCCTGGGTTCTTCAGTACAACCTGCTGTCCGTTCTTACACTGGGGCATGTCAGGTAAGTCACAGCTCACCAGGTCACACACTGCAACACCACAGTGGAACATTCTGCTGATTGATTTCTAACATAGCAACAATGAGATGACTTTGGTAAATATTAAACAAGAGGGTTAAAGAAATGTCCGGACATTGAAAGGTGACAAGGAGGATATTATGGACAATTGATGTTTCAGCTATTTGTACTGTGTAGAAATTACTCGCAGCCGGGCAACAATGAGGTGAAAGATACTGGACAAAAAATAAAAATAAAATAGGACAGCGATAAGAAACAGAAAAACCAACAATTATCTACATAATAAAGTTATAAATTGTCTTTATGCGTTTTGCCACAACAAAACAGTAAAACTTGTCAATAAAACGTGTTTCCTGTAAATCTGGCAGCGTACATGCGTCATAGAAATAATTATATTTAAATATTTCGTACATACCACATTCATACTCAGGACAGCACCTGGACTCTCTCTTCTCCCGCAGAATCTCACAAGGTCCACATACTAGAGCTACACAGGCAAAACACCTTTAAATATTGACAGAAATACTCCTAATACAATGTAAAACATGTTTATCCTTCTACATGGCAATGCCACAGAAACCTATTTTATTTATTTATTACAAATTGCAATACACGATGGATGCGCTTACGTTTCGTGTCACTGCAGGGGCGGGCAGTACAGTTAATGCGTTGTTGGTCCAAACACATACAGATCAAACACGGGTTCTCATCTGGCACCCAGCTCTGCATGTACTGCATTAACAAACATAAACGTGAGGTCATTGTGAGACACTTTATTTATTACCACTAGAGGGCAGTACAACCACAGTAATTTAGGCCGATGAAACCGCCTGCACCTGTAAAATCCACCCATCGCACACTACAGCTGTCTCACCGTGTGTGCGTGTCCATGGCTGTCGACACACTGGCTGCACGCATCGGGAGACACACACCCTCCGCGATGCAGAACCGTCCCACCAGCGCAGAAGCAGCCCTCAGTGGGGGTGTCCATACACGAGGAGTTACCTCTGGTGTTCGCCCAGTCACCTGGCAATGCTCGTATGCTATCACAGTCCTCCACACATCCAGTCCGACATGCATCGTACTCCATAGAGGCCTGGCACTGCATCGCTGTAGCACGCACACACACACACACTTGTTTGCTTTTCTTCAGGCTTTCAAACCGATAGACTTTTACAGGTCAATCTAAAACGCTGTTTTGAATCAGTAAATCAGTATTGGGCATTCCTATAGACCCACCAACATTATCATAATATCAATCAAATTCAAAAATTTCACCCAGAGGATAACTTTTATCAAAAGTCACTGAAAACCTTCCTGTAATTTTAATGGGAAGACGTGGCTTGTGATAGAAAAATCATTAAAAACAATTCCTGAAATCCTAAACGGACAACCACCTAAATCTAATAAACCTTTCGCCAACATTTCAAGATAATGTGCGTCACAATCTCCTAATAGTGAGACAGAAAGCGTCTTACAGCACAGATGAGGGCTCCTCCAGTCTACACACACGCCCCTCTGTCTGCAGAGGTGCGCGTAGGAGGAAATGAGCTCACAGATGTCTGCCTCCTCACACGCCTGCTCCTCGCACTTAGCGAGGAACGGCTGGGCGGGCACGTGCGCGTGACAGGGCTCGAACGCCGCGGAATGGAGCGCCTGACACGCGAGCGCCGCCCCCGGCACGCACACCGCCTTCTGCCGCGGCAGGCACACGGCGCCCTCCTCAGACGCCGTCCAGTCGGAGATGAATGCCTTCTGGTCGGTGGCCAGGCTTCCGTTGCGCAGGGAGAGATCGTTAGCCTTCTCTTCCCCACAGGCACCTGGCAGAGAGATGAGGCAGAGGGAAAACAGCAGCAAGGTGAAACAGGATTAGGACGTTATTGTGCAACTTGTAACATTAAAATGTACACTCCTTGATTCTGTAATAGCCTAGGAGTTCTACACAATAGGGAGAGGAGTAGAGAGGAATTCCATCCACTCGGCAGTCAGGTGTGGGAGGGGCATGCACGCTCAGAGTTTCAAACGTTTTTGTACCGCTGGTTTCAACCACAAGGGGCGTTCCAGGACAAACAAGCGGATGAGTGGGCCTTTAAACGGGCCTGTATGAGCGCCTTACCGCAGAGGCCAGCGGTGTGGCTGCCCGCGTCGGGACTGAGCAGCGTGACGGTGAACTCGTTGCTCTGGGGCGTGAAGGCCAGGACGTAGCCATGGTCGGACCGCACCTGCAGCATCACCCCCCCGTAGCGCACCACCTCCAGGCCGCCGTGTCGCCACGGCAGCGCCAGCACCTCGCCATCCAACGAAGCCTAATATAGACATAACAGAGTGATAACACAAATAATGACATAAAATAACATTGACAGTGACAACAGGTAGGCTAACTAATATCCCTCTAACAAACGATGTTAAATCACTGATCCATTCTCACAATCCTTATCCTCATCTCATCTTAACCAGTACTAATGGTGATGATGATGAACAGCACCACGTAGCCATAGCAACCTACCGTCATGTCGTCACTCAGCTGCAGATTCTTCTCCCCATGGGAGAGCTCCATCGCTTTCATGCACACCTGGCTGCGGTGGGCCAAACCCTGACAGGAGCCGCTGTGGAGCTTGACCTCTGACCCCGCCCGGCCGCCTCTCGCTACAGTGAGAAGCGTGTAGGAGCAGGCCCCCTCGCCGTCCAGCCGCAGGGCCATGCCGTCGAACCGCACCACGTGATTGGTGGAGCTGCCCATACACATACCTGCTCACACGCACCCAGGAGAGTTGGGCACCGGTGGGTTAAACCTGAACTGTTTTGTTGTGGAGCTAAAGCACTATTTTGGGGGCAGACTTCCTGCCCTTGGCTATAATATAATAATTATTATAGAAAACACGTGAGCAATAAGTGACAGACATTTTGTCAGTGCGAGGATGAGAAAATGGCGCAATAACTTTCAATTCGCCTGGAAATTCCCCCCACAAAAGCCCACGTTTAAAGGTGAATATCCAGCCAGACTGTATGTGTTCACTCACATGGGCAGTCCCAGCGGCAGCCGCAGGCCTCCTGCACTTTGACGGGGGGCAGGTTGTTCCTGCAGGCTGGAGGCTCCAGCCTGTCACAGTTGACCTTGTGGCTCTGAACGCTCACCACGCCGTTTGGGTGACACAGCACCGTGTGGCAGCCGTCCTCCAAGAGCCATGACTCACCGGGCTTGGGCACAGACGCAGAACGACTGTTAGGCCCCTTGTCGGACATTCCTAGATTTAAAGTTCAGTGAACAATGCCATACCTTTCTCTCAGTCCCGCTGTCGTCGACACACACTCCTGGCGGACCGGCTGAGAATGAAAGCATTTCGCTATTAATAACATCGTCCATTATCGGAACCCCCTGGCCCCTATAGTATAGTTGTGTGTGTGTGCGTGCGTGTGTGTGTGTGTGTGTGTGAGTCCGCACCTCTGCAAATCCTCTCCGTGTAGCCATGGTCCAGTGTGAGCAACATCAACAGCTGATCCATACTGGTTAAGTGCAGAGCGTTGTCTTTGTTGCCGTGGCTACCGAGTGCATTCAGCTCACCTCGGTCGTAAGCCGGTCCCACCCCGATGGGGAACACTGACACACCTTAGCAAGCAATCACATTGTTTTCAGACAAATAAAATAGAGTGTATAGTGAGATGAAAAATGTTTATTCTACAGAGTACACAGCACTTGAAGTGTTTCAGTTAACAATTGACAGTGGAAAGAAATTAAAAGCTTGGCTAGTGATGATAAGAATGAAGATTTAGAGAGAGCTACAACCTTGAGAGTAGGTGAGATTATTACTGTATAGTTCTTTTAAAAAATCCATAAGAAATAAATATATACACTAAATATATTGTTAATTTTTGTTATCGATTCCAGCAGATGTCAGGGATAAGACAATACCACTGATAAGTCGTTGTTGAGACAGTACATTATGAGGGAGAGTCAGGGCAGGAAAGTGAGGAGGAAATGGTCTTATCTTCTAAAGATGACCTTTATGCTAACCTGACAAAGAGAAAAGACATCCAGTGGCGCCATGTGCTGTCTACTTGAGAAGATCCTAAAACAAACCTCACTAAACCATTAACTCCTTGTGTCTACTTCAAACGGTATATTCCCCAGGAGATGTTTGTATCGATGGCCACAATGACCAATTGCTACACTGAAAAATGCTGTGAGGGGGGGATAAACATGCATCAGTGCATGAAATAGAAGTCCTTGTAGGCTTACACATGGCAATGGAAGTGCTGAGGTTCCCCAGAGGGCAAATGTGAATCAAGCTTAAACCTTGGCCTGTTCCAGGATACTTTGTCCCGAGACAAATTTTTGTCAAAATGGTGTCCCAAATCATCATTTTGAAAACTAAATCTTGTTGTGCATATGTAAAGTTTGTCTAAGAACTGTCTACCAAGTCCTACCAAGTCTAGCACAAAACTATCTACATTACCTGTTTTAGAATTTTAGTTAACCTTTCTCTCAATGCATACATTTATTTTACCTTCATTTTACCGTGTAAATTGGTTCAGTACATTCTATTATCGGCCTGGTAAGAGACAAAAGCTTGGACAAGAGAGACAAACGTGTTTTGACTGGTATTCAATTCAGGCTGCTATTGACTGATTCAGCATTTGAATGGCCAGGATATAGGCCTGGTGTTACAATCCTTCAACCCAGGCAGTATAGTATATACAGCTGAAACAAACAAACAGTAACAAAAGAGCTGGGTGCACCATATTGATCATTGTAGCAATGCATTACCTGCTGTCAGGGCTTCATTAACTGCCTCCTGGACTTCATCAGTCGACCTGTCAGTCACCAGCATGATCACTGCCTTGGCCACGCCCCCCCGGCCACCGCTAGATGGTGAGATAGCCGTCTGAATGGCAGATCTCAGTGCAGCACCTTGACAGAAAGAACGGTTAACACTGCGTGTGTGTGCGTGTGTGTGTGCGTGTGTGTGTGCGTGTCTGAGTATCCATTACCTAGCGCGGGAGCAGCAGGGGCCCTACTGTGCACGTTCTCCAAGACATCCAGCAGGTGTTGCTTGCTCTGCTGCTCCTTCCACGAGACCTCTATGTTGCTGCTGTCTCCATATTGAATCACACTCACCTGGGTAGCATTAGGCCCTGCAGGCAGAAACTGGGAGTTAATTTACCCTAGCGCTGATAACACGGTGTTGTTCCCAGCGGTCGTGTTGCTTCCCTGTGTGTGGTGCTAATGAGATCAAAAGAGAAGCGTGCTTCGTACCTATGTCAGCGTTGGTAACGAAAGCCGCCACAAACGTCTTCATATCCTCAAACTGTCCTCCAGCCTTCACCAGGAACAACACATCAAGTGGCGTCTTACACGGCACTATTTAGAGATAGAATAAAATACTAGGATCAAATATGGTGTATGGTTAGCTGAATGGTTGTGGGTTCAATTCCCAACATGCCCGATCTTCCTGTAAGCATCCTTGAGTAAGATGTGTAAACTCTATCTGCTCCTTAAAACTTGTAATTGCACTTACTGTAAGACTAAATTATGTAACTGTAATAGCTCCTATGTCACTTTATCTAATAGGTTGCTTTGCTAATGATGCCTGTTACGTACCCATGTTTGAGTCATCTATACTACTGACAAATATAACGTAAAACTTCAAATAAAGGCCTAGACAAATAGAGGCCTGTCCCTTCTACTGGCCTGGTGTGGCTACACGTTTTGACAAATAAAAACTGTCTCAATTAGACGTTAGGTAAACATTTTTCAATATGCTTTCAATATGCTACACATAGGGTTCAAAATTCTCCACAATTCAATCATTCAGTTCATTTTACGGAAACCATTAGCACCAAAGTACAATTAATTCAGATTTACCAGAATGGTAAACAGGAGAGACTACCTTTGAAGCGGTCATAAAGTCAGAATATGTTTATATTCTTTTAGTCCATAAGGGAATATTGAAGAATTGAAGCCCGAGCAAGCACAATGTCTTAAACTATTCATTGAGGGCATACGTCATACATACAACATACGTTATATCGCTGTCAATGATGATTGGTTAAAGACTGCTCCAATGGTTTTAAAATGAGACCAAAGTCTACGCCCATTAGAATGCAAGGACTGCAAGCAATCACCAATCGAGCGTGGTCTGGTTATACCAGGCTAGTCCCATATACAGTAAATGCCTGTCCCAAATATAGGCAGGTTCAATTCAGTGACTGAAGCAAATAAAAACCCAGGCATTTATTTTTTTACAGTACTTCCGATTTGAAGTCGCTTTAGGTGAAATCGTCAGACTAATACATGCATGTAATTGCAGACCGGTTGTCTCAAACGAGGGTGTATGTTTTACCTGTAGGTGGCAGGGTAGTGAGCGGTGCGAGGGTCGGGAGCACCGGCGGGGCCAGTGTAGGCGTACGGAGAACGAAGGTTCTGCGCGTGATGTTGACGACCCGCCGCACCACGGAGGTGAGCTGGCTGTAGTCCTCCACCATCAGGGGGCGCTGGGGGAAGCTGAACGGCACCAGGTCACTCTCGTGAACCTTCGGGCCCACGCCGATGGGGTAGATGTGTGTGTGCATGCTGGTGGACGGGGGGCGCGTCACGGTGTCGGTGGGCGGGTTCTCCGTCACGAGGAAGACCAGCTGGGGAGGGGCAGGGCCGGGGGGCTTTTCCGTCACCATTTGGTGGAAGGTAGAGGCGATGGCGGCGCCCGTGTTGGTCTTAGACCCGCCCCGCCAGCGCATCTCCCGCAACCGCTGGCGCAGGAGGGTCTTCTGTCGCCGCACGTTCCAGCGCCGGATCTCCACGGAGACTGTTACCGAGTACTGGATCACGGTGACGCGAATGGTTTCATGCTCCTCTGCGAGCCGCGTGATCACCTCCTCTAGGAACTGGAGGGACTTGTTGAAGTTGTCCTTCCCGACGGTGTCGGACCCCTCCACGATGAACGTCAGGTCTTTAACTGGAGCGGTGGGCGAAGAGGTGACCTGAGACAGGCCATCGCTCACAGCGGGAGTAGGGGTGTTAGTGAGGTGCTGGATGGGGTTTATCTCCAGGAGAGCAGGGGCGGTCGCGGCAGGGGCGGTCTCGGCAGGCCTTCCCTGCGTAGGCTTGGGCGGCGTAGGCTTGGGCACCTCGGGCTCCATCCCCAGGGTGCACAGGTAATCGGTAAACCCCAGCAGCTGGTCCGGCAGCTCCTCCGTGCTGCTCAGCACGTAGGCCCTGTTGTCCGGGTTGGCCTTGGTGATCTCGTTGATCTGCGGCACGCTGGCCTCCGGACCCAGGGCCACCGTCAGGGTGGTGATGGTCTTCTTGCGCAGCATCTTCACAGTGGTGCGCATGGGGCGGGGGTTGGGGCTCGCCGTGAGGATGATGGCGACGCGGCCGGCGTGCTCCCGCTTGTTCTTGTCATAGATGTTGATCGCCAGGTATTTGACCGCCTCGTCGAGGAAGGCGACGTCCCCCCCGGCGTAATGCAGGTCATTCACCATCTTCTTAAAATGCCACTTCTGAACCTGCAGCAGGAGGGGAGGAGGGGAGAGGAGAGAGGGAGAGGGAGAGGGACTGTGAAGTAGGCAGAGAAGGTAAATATATTACAATTACAATGAGGTCATTTAGCAGACGCTTTTATCCAAAGCCACTTACAGTACAGTACAGTACAGTACAGTACAGTACAGTACAGTACAGTACAGTACAGCAAGAGTACAGTAAGTATTAAGGAGCCGACAAGGGGTTAGGCAGGGTTGTTGAGGATTGAACCCACGACCTTTCGGGTGGGAGTATCCTGCCCCCAGTGAAACAAATAGGAAATCCACACACATGGAGACCTTCTCTGTTACATTCCATGACTCAGCAAGGCAGCCTATTGCTACAGAATGTACAGTAAACTTGGATCAGCAGATCATTACTCCACCTAAGACACACATGCAGACACACAGGAAGCATGTGTCTACCTGCAGGCCGTAGGTCTTGACCCCAGAGTGGTAGAGCAGCACGGTGGCTCGGGTGTGGGCCGAGCCCATCCGGAAGCGCTCCACCACCCCGAGAACAAATCCTTTGGCGGCCTGGAACTCCTCCTTGCTCAGCGCCGCTGAGCCGTCCAACAGGAAGGCCAGATCCATGGCCCGGTCGCAGGTTCCCTCGGGCATGGCGGTGGAGAAGGGCAGCCCAGTGGTGCTCAGGGTGGGGGTCGGGGTGGGCGTGCTAGACATGTCCAGGGAGGTGCAGGCCTCACAGCTGAGCGTGTTGTTCTCACAGTGGCTGTGGTCAAGGACAACCACGCATGTTCAGACACATTAATAACACAACTACAGCTATCAGGCATACATTAAGAGGAGTTGAATTACACTGATTATTCAGTATTACCATATACTGCAGTGCTGTGGGTCGTCATGGTTTAGGAGGACCTTTTTACCATGGGAGATTCTCTGGCCCTCATGGACACACACCTGGCATTGGGAGGGCTCTACACAACGCATCGACACCTCATCCAATAGCCGGCCTACAGGGTGAAAGAGGAAGAATGTGATTGAAAATCACTGTGAGATTCTCGCTTTCCTTATTTTAGCAGATTAGCAGTAGTGTAGTGTCCATATATAACCAAGTTCCTCTATTTAGTCTATTTAGAAAAATTGCATAACTTTTTGTATGTCCAAGGATTTATTTTTTATATATCATACATAGAGTTTTATATATCAGTCTTTTGTGAACTAGCTGTAATAGAGAGCAATGAAGGATATATTTATCGTCACAAAAGGATAATAGCGTCACTAGCTGTTGGTTTGCACAGGTGTGTGTGTGTGTACTGTATATAATGTTTGCTGGGAATTTGATACCAGGGGGACAGTTGGCATGGCAACCGTCCACACAGGTGAGGGGGCAGTGGAGGGGCTCTGGGTGCTGGCAGGTCACAGGACAGGCGGAGCCACAGGTGTTGTACCTCCACTGACACAACTCCTCCCCTACAGCCAGAGGGTTCAGCTCCTCACAGCTCATAGCTAAGAAACACACACACACACACACACACACACACACACACACACACACACGGATGGAGATGAATATACTTTATAAAGGTCACATTTTAAAGCGGAATAAATCAAATTAATAATTGTTATTATTATTATTAAATCATATATATTATTATGATTACTATGAAAGTAATCATAATAATATATATGATTTAAAAGCACTTTTCAAGAAACCCAAGGACACTGTACAGTAACAATACTAATTCTAAAGAAAGGGAAATAATAGTAAAACATGTAATAACAATACTAACTAGAATAAAATAGAACATGAATGAGAACAAATAGACATATATATATATATAGAGAGACATATATATATATAACAAAACAACTAGTTAACTAGAGCTGACTAAGGAGTGTGCTACGCTGAGGGGAAAGCCAGCCTGAAGTCAGGTTTAAGTCTCTGTTTGAAGGTGGTGATGAAGTCTGAGTTGCAGAATTTAAATTTTGTTAACCTGCTCTGTAGCTTACTTATCTCCCTCTGAGTAACCCCTCATTTATTGTAGGTGCTGGTGTGAAAACTCTGCACCGTCTCCACCGGTGTTAGGTATTCTCAAGTTACTCCGGTTTAGAATATTATTAAAGGTATTATTCATTTTTGTGTGTGTAATGTAAATATATCTTAAATGAAACAATGCAGAAATGTGTAACTTGATAATTTATACTACCAGTAAAGATGGCAATCAACTGAAAGAAAGCTGGATATTGTGGTAAGGAGTCAGGGGTTTAACCAAAGTGCAATTTCTGCTTTAACTTTGGTATCTTGCACCAAATGCACTGTGCACTGTGCTAAAGAAGAAAAAAAACAGGACTTCCTTTATCATTCTGCGGCTGCAACATCCTGCCTATTAGGCATAAGCTTTAGCCTTGTCATGGGATCAATGATGTTTTTAGGCATTTAGAAAACATTTGTTATCCTGTACAGGCAAACTTTACCCATTCAGAGTAATAATGTGCCCGCACAACATAATTACACCTGGCTAATATTAACAAACTGACTAACAGACAGATGTTAACAGACTGACACCGAGATATGCAGGGGTTTACGGTATAGTGACTCACGACAGAGCTCATTGGACCTCCAGCTAACGGAGACGCCCCTCTCGGAGCAAGCCTGCGCGTAAGCCGCCACAACGTCGCAGAAGCACGCGCAGTCCCCCACGGACGGGCACGAGCACGCTGCCTCCACACACATGTCCACGTACGGCTCTGCATCCAGCTAGACACACACAGGGGGGGTTAGGCATTAGGGGGGTCGAGGGAGAAGACAAGCTGTACGGAGCCCCCTAGTTTTCTAAACCTGGAACAGCACCCACCTGTCCGTTACACTGCTTGAAGAGAGGCCCGGTCAGCACGCGACAGGACTGCTCCACTGTCACCAGCCTTGCAATGTTGTCGCCGCAGGGAGCCGGCAGCTACACAGGCACGATAACACACGCGCGAGCGCGCACAGAGAAACATGGAGTCACATATTGACACACAAATGCACACAGATATCAATGCAACGACCCATTGTGTCCCTTTCCAGCTCTGTTAGATCAGCTCTTAGAAAAATAAGTACTTTGCTAGTATTTAGTCCGTAGCAATTATCTGAGGATTGAATGATATGTTAATAGGTCATGTATGTTGTCAAATGTTCAGCTAAGTTAGCCCTGATGACATGCTGCTGTCATTGTTCTTACAGATTATTGTGTGCTTACCATAACTATTGACCAATATTGACAAAATGTACTAATTTTATTTCACTTTGGATAAAAGCATCTGCTAAATGCTGTAACTATTTAAATACAATATACTCGCTACAACATACAGTATAAAAAGACTAGCGGTGTAATGTTGACAGCTTACCTCGGTGACATCGGCACAGCTGGGCTTGACCTTCCAGGAGTTCCCAAAGTGGGCAGAGTCGACCTCCAACTGGTTGTTACTGCTCATCAGGTCGTTGTTTACATTTCCGTCAAAGTTACCACACAGGCCGCACACACGGCCCTACCCACAACACACACACACGCACGCACAGTGTAGTCAACATGGCCATTATTGCAGCCATCTCCAGCCATTACACTTTTTTGACTTGGGTGAACCTCACAGTAACAACAAACTCAAGTGAACATTGTGTATTCATAACACAGATGTTATTATAGGAAACCATTACCCCAGTGGGTTTCAAACCTTTTGATTCCAAAGAGGAAATAGGTCATAGCTCTGACCCTTTCCCAAGACTTGAGCTATGAAGCATTTATTTTACTACAAAAATGTTTGTCTGGCCAAGAAAAACATTAATAATAACATAACAAATAAATTAGACTAATAATAAAATATGCGAATAAAAAAGAAAGAAGGAAAGAAAGAATATTTAAATTTATACAATATTTAAAAAATAATTTCAATAAATAAAGAAATTATGTAATATAACACTTATTTCCAAATCATCTCGTAACACCCGCAAAAGCATCCCATGATGCTTTTGGTTTTGCTTTGTTGCTTTTGTGGAATGGGGGGGCGGTCACCACTGCATTACCCTGTATTTAGCTGAGATGTGGACTAGCAGACGCGTGCCCTGGTCCCAGCTGATGGAGATGTGTTTCTCCAGCAGCAGTATGTAGAACTGACCGGAGCGGACTATCTCCACCTCCACGCCCTGGTGCACCGGCCTCCGCATCTTCACCTGCGGGAAAGAGACACGGAGACCTCTGTGTGTCCGTCAAATACCTGTGGGTCTCATTTTCTGTTGTCTGTCTGTGTGAGTGTGTGTGTGTGTGTGTGTGTGTATGTGTGTTACCTCTCCATGCTGCATAGTAATCAGCCCTCCCTTGTAAAAGACTGTGACCGCTTTGGCACAGCGATGTCCCACAATCCCGCAGGCCTCGTTTCCCACCAGCACACGGAAGGAACCGTCCTCACCGTTGCACATGTCCTATGATGAACACACATAGTTATGTCACTGATTCTATTGTTTCTGTCTTCTTCTGTTTCGCTGGTGTCACTGTGAAGCACATTGTTTTACTGTATGAATGGTGCTTTACAAATAGAGGTTGATGGACTGACTGATGGACTGGACTGAGAGTCTGGTCTCCATGGGACTCTCACCTGGACGAGAACATACTGACAGAGGCCGGGGAAGTAATACTTGAGGCCGTCAAAGGTGATGTAATGCCCCTCCCCCACGATGCGACACACGCCGTCACACACCCTCTCTGTGCAGCGCCACTTCCTGTTCACACACACACTGCACAAGAGAGAGCCTGTTAGCCTGTTAGCCAAACAGTGCACGTGGTCGCCTCGGTAACAACGTGAGCACAATCGGTCTTATACCAGGTGTTGCAGTCTATGGAAATGCTCTGTCCTGAGGCGTATGCCTTGTTGTTATGGTAACAGGGACACTGCTCTGGTAGGATGCAGTCTCTCTGGTGCCGCACCTGAAATCAATCAGCTAAGCATCACTTTGTTTCATTTCTGAGGCTCGATTTGTGGTAAAGAAACACACCCGTCAACACACACACACACACACCGTGCCCTGAGGACAGAGGCAGCCCGGGAGGCAGGCGGAGCTGACGCAGGGGAGGTCCAGGTTCTGGCAGGTCCTGGCACACTCCAGACCCTTCTGTCCCGCCTCACACTGCACGCGCTCCAGTGGGGGATGGCACGGGGCTGACCGCCTCACTACACACAGTAGACAACAGCATCCAGGTGCATTGATTTGAGGTTAATCGCTGAAATAGTTCAAACTGTTGGGAGTTCAGCAAAAGTAATGCAGTTCATTAAAAGCAGGGGAACTTAAAGCCCCTGTAAACTCCACACAGGGGTTTTGAATGTATCTGTCAGCCAAATAAACTGACAACACCTGTGTGGGTTTACAGCACACATATTAAGGAACATAAAAAAAAGATTGCGTTTTGGATGTTGATTATCGATTCACGAGTGCTTTGACCTTCCTTGTATTACCATTAGGTGCGTGAGGTATGAGACATGTAGTACCAACTCATTGCATTCTATACTGACACATAGCAGTGTTTTCCACCAGCAGTGCTCTTAAGTATTAACAGTATAAGTAACAGTAGGCACCATACTCTTGCTGTTAATTTGAGGTGCTCTGTGTCTCCTCTCACACACACATACACACACACACACACACACACACACATTACCTCTGGATGGCGTGTCGTCGTCGTCATAGAATAGGTCAGACAGCATGGTATCGCTAGCTTCATTGGAGCTACAGCGCATGGATCCATTCTCACAAGAACTATTCACACACACACACACACGGCGAATAGAAAACAAAGATATAATGCACATCTGTGAGACAGCATGACAGCATGTGAGACAGCCTCTCTCATAATACACACACACACACACACAGACTGACCAGATGCTGTTGTGGTCAGCGTAGACATCATTGGGCTGGTAGAGTTGTCCGTCATGCAGGCAGGTGCACCGGTCGGCCGCCACACACTCTCCAGAGTCACCCAGGTACTGTCCGACGGGACAAAAGCAGCCCTCCTCACACGCCCTCTCGCCTCTGCAGCCGGCCTCGGCCCCGGAGAGCGATCGGCACGTGCTGTCGCACGCTCTGCCGCAGGCTTGGTACACCTGGCCTCCGCCGCACTCCAGTTCTGCCACGAGCAGCATGCCATACAAACACTGTAGCATTACAACCAGGTATTGTGCGGTAGTGGAGCAATCGTCTGTTTGTCTGTCGGCCTGTACATGTATGGTCCATCTATTTATCCACCCATCTATCCATCTATCAATCGAATATATAGTACATAGCTTACTCAGAGCCTCAAATTTCTCCACTTTTGAGTGTGCGGGGAACTATTTTGAACTTATAGGGGGCAGGATAGTGTAGTGGTCTGGGTTTTCCACTCTCATCCGGAAGGTCAGGGCTAAAAAATGTATTACTAAAAAATTTATTACTACTACTAAAAAATGTATTATTGCTGCATTCACCCACTATTCAACAAGATGGAGGTTTTGCCGCACGCTAACAATGTGTGGGGTACTTACTGTACTTACTTACTGCAGTATGTTCATGGTGTGTACTGTGATATGTTATTACTGTAAGAGTGTGATGAAGACATACCGCAGAGAGAAGAGGATCTCCAGTTGAGCAGGACTCCTCGGGCGGAGCAGGCGGCAGCGTAGGCTGACAGGGCGGAGCAAAGGCACTGCTCACTGTCCGCCCCGGCACACACGTCGTGGCGGCAGAACTTCTGGAACGGGCCCGGGTTCACCAGGAAGTGGCACGGGCTGAACACCTCCGACATCATGACCGAACACGCCTCCTCTGCAAAACGCACTAGAGGGAGAGAACAGGGCAGCAGGGCAGCGGCTATCTGTTTTTTTGTACCCAAGTAATCATGTGACATTTTCTGTAAGGGAATAGAACATTATGTATTTTATTCAATTCAATGATCTGCTCTAAGTTATAATATATTTTGGAGTACTTAATGGTATGGCGCCTAGTAACTAAGCTTTCTCCGATGTCTGCCGTCGATGATTAGTGCTGATTCAGCTCTCGACAAATACACTAATTGTAATCCCCTTTGAATAAAGGCATCAGGTATATAACGAGATTGTTTAAAAATCGTAAAATCATCTCACTGACTTAGCTTAGTGTTTGTCATCTTGTTTATGGGAGTGCGTAGCCTATACCTCTCTTGGGGTTAGCTGCACACGGATCCATTTCAGGTCTGTGGGTGGAGTCACAGTCCCCATTGATCCTCCAGGATTGGCCAAATGCCTGAGGCTCCGCCTCGACTAGTCCAGCACCAGAAAGGAAGTCATCTCCGTGGTTTCCGTTGTAGTTTCCACAGAGACCACAGGTGCGACCCGCCCATGCAGTTCCCAGCTGGAAAATCAGCCAGGGTTTAGTGCTAGCATGGTTTTACACTCTCCAGGTGCGCATACATATAATACATTGTACCTTTAAGAGTACCCGGCCTCGTCCATCCCAGTCCAGACGAAGATCGTCTCCAAATTTCACACGCACCGAAGACTGAACAGACCTCTGGATGCGCAGATGTCCTGGAAAACAGTGGTTCTCAAACCCCTTAGGACCCTCAAAATCTAATTCATAGCTTATTATAACTTACAAACCACTCAAGCTTACACACAAACACACGTGTATGAAGCTAATAACGTAAAATAAAAAATAAATATCTTTCAAAAGAATGACATAACATTTTATGAAAGATGATAAAACTAGCTTTAAAAACTAGTTCTAAACCTGACCCCTACTTTGAGAACCAGCACCATAAGTGTGCATTCAACAGGACCTTATCCACTTTACTTATTCCTGCCTACCATGATGCATTGGGGTTTGGATGTCCATGCCGTTCACAGAGACCATCCCCCCATGCTTCAGTTTAACTGTCATGTCCTCCAGGGAGGTCAGGCTGAGAGTCACTGAGCGCGTGCATACTGCATCCTGGTCATCAGCACACTGAGCACACAAATAACAACAGCCAAACATAAATCACACACAAGCAATGGTGCTAAGCATAACAGAACTGATAATGGGAAACTATTTATGGAATAAAATTATCATTCAGAATCAGAAACAGGTTTATGAAGTTAAGTATCATATGTTAAGTATGTTTGCTCATTCAATGAAATTTACTGTAATATTTCAGAGAAAAAGTTGAAGCTAAACGTCATTACCTGAACATTTTCGATGATGACAGAAAACTCAGTGCCAGTGCAGTCTCTGGCCAGCAGGTACTGACACTGGCCAGTGAAGGTGAAGAACTTGTTGTCAAAGGACTTAAAGTGAGACTGGCCAATCACCAAGCACTCACCTATACAGACAGACATAGCATAGAATATTTTTTCCCCCAATGGCTCTTTAAGTTGTATTTGTGAGAATAAAGAGGAACTAAACACTGTCTACATCAGCTCACCAGGGCAGCCTTCGTTGGTGCATTCCCAGGAGCCATGGCGGCATACACTAGAGAGAAATAATGTAGTTAGTGAGGGCAGGATAGTCTAGGTCTGGGTGTTCCACTCCAAGTCGGAAGGTCATGGGTTCATAAGCCTCATTGAGCAAGCTCCTATCTGATCATTGTAAGTCGCTTTGGATAAAAGCGTCCGCTAAATGACCTTATTGTAATGTTGTATTATGGCAAGTATTCAAAATGTTGGGTTTCAATAACCTTTAAAAACACATTTGTGGTCATGAATTCCACACCCATTGCTAATCAACCAATCACCATGCACCTCCAATCAACCTCCCCGTGCACATATACCCCTGTTTGCCATCACTTCCCTGCCTAATCTTGATCAAACCACTGAATGCTCTGTTGGTTTGCTTTGTCTTGTTTTCAGTAAGTAGTTTATTCACGTTTTCATGCGGTGAGGCAGTAGAGGTTTTGTTTTACTAGTTTGTCTCTAGTTTAGTTTTGGTTCTGTTTTTGGATATATGTCTATGTGCCTGGAATAAATGTCTTTATATGGAACGTCATTGTTGCTGTCGGTCTTTGCTACTGGGTTCACCCTTTGAAAACCCGACAAAGTTCAATTGTTGCCTTAACTCTGCTATCTGTTACAACATCTTGTTAGCTTAAAGTGTCATCTTTATATTACTTTAAATTACAATCCAGCTGAGTAAATATGAGTTGAATTAATACTGTATGACATACGGCATAACAGTTAGGCAACAAGGTAACCCTAACAAATTAGACCTCTAACCATGACATGATACAAAGCAGTGGGTCTCGCGGAAAGAATAACTGAAAAGTGCTGTGGTTGTACTGCATGTGAAGCCTTAAAGCACGTAGGAGACACCCCCCCTCACCAGGTGTTGCAGTCCTGTGACATGCTGGAGCCGGGAGGAAAGTGGCGGCCCATGTGCACACAGGAACACTGGGACACCTCCACGCAGCGGGCGCCATCCAGAACCCTGCCGACTGGCACGCACACACGCACACACATGTCACTAGAGTGATTAGGGATAGAGAGACAGAAAACGGGGGGGAGGGAGGGGAGAGAAAACTGGGGAGATTCGGGGGGGGGGGGGGTCTACCAGGGCATTTGCAGCCGTCCACGCACACCTCTTTGCAGACCTCCAGGATGTTCAGACTCTGGCAGTTTGCAGAGCACGACTTGGCGCATTCGCTGTACAGCATCCCGATAGGACACTTGGGGGCTGCACACACACACACACACACACACACACACACACACACACACACACACACACACACACACACACACACACAGGACACCCATTACGATACTGAATGCCTAAGGTTATCAATAGCTTGACACAGCCTCATTATAGTGTTTAGTGTATCTTGAGCATTGAATGATATGTTAATAGATTATGGATGTTGTCAAATGTTTAGCTAAGTTAGCCCTGATGACATGCTGCTGTCATTGTTCCAACAGAATGTTGTTTGCTTACGAGGACTGGTGTATGACCTGTTCAGCTATATTGACTAATTGTACTAATTGTAAGTCGCTTTGGATAAAAGCGTCTGCTAAGTTCTGTACATGTAAATGTAAAAGAGTGTCTTACAGCACTGGCTCTCCTCCAGCCAGCCGTGCAGAAGCACCCCGTGGGCGTGGCATGAGCGGGCATACTCCAACAGGACAGGACAGTGGCAGCCGGACCCCCGGTCGTGGCAGTGGCATGCCTCCTCCTCACACAGCGACAGGAAGGCTTCGGCGGACACCAGGTGGGCACAGTGCAGGAACACACTGGAGGACCGTAGCAGATTGCAGCTGGACAAAACCTGGGCACCGGGGCGAACCATGTTCATACATACACATGAGTAGTACGTTTACACAGCTGATAGGTTGGCCCCACAATGTGGCGGACACGCGTACTATCACTGACGTCATTTAACTTGTGAGTTGCTACATATTGACATTGTGTTCTGAGAGTGGGCCTCTCTCTGAATCAACAACCTCGGTTGGACCGGGAGAACCGCGGCAGAGTGCAGTCGCACGGCAGAAGATTTGTTCCCCCGGAACACTAATATTTGGATGGGCTCTAGCCCAATTGTAAGAGCTAACTAAGCAAATAAGCCTATAGAAGGAGTGATTGCTCTGTCTTGCTCTGCAAGGCCCAATTGTTTGTGTTGATACCTTTAAGCAAGATATCACATATCTTGCAGAAGGCTTCTGAGCACTATGTATCTGGTGAGGTTGAGGTGAATCTATGAGGTTGTATGTATATAAGCCCTATCAAATGCATTTAACTCTGAGCTGATTAATGTTAATAGAGGTTACACACGCATGTGTGAAGGGGCACGGGGTCGTTTTTCTTACCACAGAGGTCTCTTGTGTGGCATTACATGTTTGGCTGGGAGGGGCGACGCGTTGGCACGACTGCCCTGCCCCTTTCATCACCCATGAGTTTGCAAAGTCATAACTGTCCTCAGTTAGGAAACCTGAAATGACGGACAAACACATAATTAGGTTTTTTTTTTTTATAAAGGCTCAAATGAACACACACACTCAGACATGTCCGTCTGGGCTGACTCCTAGATTGCTCTTTTTCCTGCATACTTTCTCATCGCTATCTCTTCCTGTTATGGACAGCTACTCTTCCTGCTCCTGAGTACTGGTGACTCAGATCCTTTTCCAAATCCCAGTAGTTATGCCGCAAAAACATTCACGCTTCACCTGTTTCTATCCGTACCTTCTTGAGCCATATATTCATCTGCAGATACCGAGTTGAAGTTGCCACAGAGCCCACAAGTGCGGTTGGAGTGGTGTTTGGTGAGTATCACAGCGATGTTGGCAGAAGTGTCCATCGTAACGGTGAAGCCAAACTCGTCACTCCAGAGCTTAGAGTAGCCCAGTTCTGACCCCACAAACACAGCATGAGAAGCATAGGGCAGGGACAACCTAAAGAAACAGACACGTGTATATGTGAGTTTATGGGGTATTTCTTGCTTTATTATGTGTTTTTTTCAATATAAACATGCATACAACAAGTCAGTGTTGTATTCTTAACGTGTTGCTGTTTTGCAGGGGTGTAACAAAAAATCTGAAAATTATTTAACCTTGTATCAAAATGTAAAACTGTATTGATAATTCTATTTTCTATTTCACTTTTGCACACACATATGCACTCATTTCAATTGTGGCCTTCCTATTGGAAAAGCAAATTCATGTTTGTGTGAGTGGGAGGGCTGAGTTGTATAGACGGCACACACGCAGAGCGGGGCTGGAGATAGAAGTGAAGTGAACGTGATAACTGCTTTGCTGTATAGCAGTGTAGCATGAACTGTAGTATAGGCCCTATACTGTAGTGGATAAAATAATCAATAATCTAATATATATTAAAATTCAATATTAAAATTCATGTTGAATCGTGAACTGTGTGCATCGTTACACCATACTGTTTCCATACATTTTATCCCCTTGTGAGAGTCGTCCATCTGCAGACAGGTGCAGCTCAAACACATCGCCCAGAAACAGAGTAACACCACTCCTCTTCCCATGGACAAAGTCACCTGTGGATTTAACGCACACACACAATGACTAAAAGTTACCATGCCCACCCAGCAACATACTGTAGGTTTTGGATTTGGACACAAATTTATAAAATAAGTCTGAAACAGGGAAACTCGATTTCTAAATGCTAAAGTCAATGAAAAGGAAAACAAATGGCATGGCTGTCTGTCAGAGTTTTCTGACACCTTTCTATTCATGTTTGTCTGCATTGGTCGCACCTAGCAAGGTGAATGAATGGTGGTTGCAGTCCCCAGCTAGCAGGTAGCTGCAGTCTCCAGGAAACTCATACAGAACACCATCAAACGTGTGAACGTGATGTCGTCCGAACAGACTGCACCTGCCAGACATGCCTGCCACACAAGCTAGACAAAAAGACAAAGATATAATTACAAATCTTATTGTTCTTTATGCGATTTTTTGAATAGAGGACAACAAAGATCAAGTAAGTATCAAGCTAGTTAATATGATACAAACGGCCTCTGGGTTCTTTTGGTTAATAAAATGTAGCTAATGCGACACCCACCAGTCAGATGCAGGAGAACCCACAGCTGTCGCCAATATCTTGTTATACACCACTGAAACACACACACAAAACACCATCATCACCATCATCCAACACATTACAAGTGCACAGCCTATTGTAGACTTTCCTAGACTCTTCAGCAGCCTACCTCCATGGCTCCGGACCCAGCTAATCCACGGTTCCACGTCGGTCAAAAAAAGAAAACCAAGCTACAGATAGATGTCCGAAGGCTAATAGATCATCCACACATAGTCATGCTGATTCAGTTTAATTCTTACTTACCAACACAGGCACACTGAGGTAAGAAAGGTGCACATAGGCACACACACACATATACACAAAGACCATACCAAACTGGAGGCTGTTTTATAAGAAGGGAAATACCCCCCCCCCCCTTCCCCCCAAGCCTTATCATTAGTCTGTTCACACAGTGTGTGTGTGCGTGTGTGTGTGTGGCTTAAGTTTGGAATTCTGTAGAAGTCCTCCATAGACAGGCCAGGTTCAGCCAAGAGAGAAAGAACATAAGCATTATGGCTCCTGTGCCTTCTGGGCTGGGGGGGGGGGGGGGGGGGGGGGGGGGGGGGGGGGGGGGGGGGCCGGGCGCCGCGCCGCCCCCCGGCCGCGCCCCCG
>JAOEHI010026378.1:0-25877 GCA_025447815.1 Percopsis transmontana
GTCTAGGCGTGAGATTACCAAGGCTTGGACTAGGAGCTGTGCTGCTTCGTTTGTGAGGAAAGGCCTTATCCTTCTAAAGTTGTTGAGGGCAAATCTACAGGTTCGGGATGTTGCGGTAATGTTGGCTGCGCAGGATAGTTGATTGTCCAAGACAACTCTGAGGCTCTTTAGACACGAGGACACCGTGGTGTTCTCCAGGGTAATGGACATGTCCAGTTGGGGGCAGTTCTTTGGCGGAAGGTAAACAAGCTCAGTTTTTTCAAGGTTGAGCTTGAGGTGATGCGAAGACATCTAAGCACTGATGTCAGCAAGGCAGTTAGAGATTCTGGTTGAAATCTGCGTGTCAGATGGGGGCAATGTGAGCTAGATACCACAGCACACCTTCAGAGGTCTAGTGGAGTCCATGCCTCAACGGGTCAGGGCTTTTTTGGTTGCAAAAGAGAGACCTTCACAATATTAGGCAGGTGGTCATAATGTTATGGCTGATTGGTGTAGCTGGTAATGTTTTTTTATGGAAAAGTGGGAGAAGGCATACTGAACAAATAAGCGTAGCATTTTATTTTAGAACGCCATGCCATACTATACCCTTTGGATGACCCAAAGCCCTGCTCCAAATGATACAAAAACTACTTAGAGAAGAGGCAAGTGGTTTTCTTTACCAAAAGCATGACAGAGGAACTACATGTTGTTACGATACACCATTGTAGCGCAACCATGTGACAGAAGCTGAACATCATAGAAAGGCAAAGTATCATACACAACCCTACAGACTTATCCCGCTATAAATTATAATCACAAAAAAAGTTCAGTTTCTTAAAACTAATGACCTCAATTACCTCAATAAAATAAAGTAAGCCAATTTTGTTTTTTTTTGCTTTAAAGGGACACTCCTGGATTTGTGACTGGAAAGGCCTTGTTGTTTAAACCAGTGTTACAAAAATATTGTGTTGTTTTGAAACACTGTTACATCCCCGCTTTCTAGGGGTAGGGGAGTCTGTAGCCGTAACAAACATCTAAGTGCTGAGTAGTTCACATTTCTCTCTACCCCTCCTTCCACAGCACTCATAGGCTTACACAATTCGCTACAAGTTCCCCCTACCTCCACCCACACATTTGTGCTTTGTTGTGTTTCAAAACGAGTAATATAGGGGGGAAATATGGGATTCTGGGGGTGCTATAATGCACTTTTGTACTTTTAAAAATGCTGCGCAGTCATTGGATTCTGTCTTGCCCTGTTAGAAAGGAATGGACAACAGTTCTGCCAGGAAATGCTACTCTACTTCTAATTTACCACTGATATTGATTGTGGCAGACTGTTTTGTCCATTATTTAGCCTACAAGTGTTTGTGGTTGATATAAAAAACTTCTGTATGTTGGGTTGGTGGGTGTTTTTGATGGCAGCTTGCCGTGGACAAGAGACATCAGACCGTCTGCCCCAAGGTACTGTACAGGTCGGATGATGACCAGCATATATTTCCCAAAATGTACCTTGACACAGTGGACCATAAACATGTGATTGTGGCATTAGGAAACCAGGTAATTGTGCAGTACAGTAAGAGTGCAATATATACCATGTATTACAGTACTAATTGTCATGTCAAATACATGTTTGACCTGTACTTGTGTTATTCTAGCTAAGGCACATACCCGTGTCTCAGTGCAAAACATACAGAGATTTGCGAACCTGTTGGTCTGCACAAGACCCCTACTGTGGCTGGTGTGATACGACGAAAAGGTCCCATGAACTGTTAATATTTCCTTCTACATATTCTTCTACATATTCTTCATCTTTATCAATCAATCAAGTCATGGCCTTTTTTATAACTTCCTTTATAAATACTGTGACCACTTTAGTTGCACATTTGAGGAGGAATGCCCAGATTCACTTTGGCTGTCTATTGCTGAAGATGCCAGTCAACGAAAGATGGTCTCCTACCAAGTGGTGGAGAGAAGCAATTACAAGGTAACAATGAAGAATGAGCTCTAAATTATTTGTGCGTGAAATCCATGTCCTCACATTGGTTTGCTTATTCTCAGATCGCACTGACCATCCAGTCACATGTGGTTCTGGGCGGAACAAAAGCCTTGAAAAATTTCACCTGTCACTTCTCGGAAAGTACTGATAACCTGTGCGAGCTGGACAGCCCACCACCACAGTTTCCAAATTGTACCTGCATAATCAAGAGTAGCAGATTTCCTGCTCAAGGTCAGTTGACCTGCTTGTGAAATAATTAGAAAATGCTGTATCATTGCTTGCTATAGAGAACTAAAGTGAACCTGGAACTTCCGCATTTTGGGTTCAATGTTACCATTCAGTCAGCCATCTACCACAAAAAGATTAGGAAAGAGTGATGAATGAAAATCCACAGAAATAGAAGAAGTGGGTGCCAGACTCTCTCAACAGGGGAGAGCGGGGATGAAAGTAACAGTTTTCAAATGTCATTTTAGAAGATAGCGTTACAGACAGAAACACATTTTTGTTGTGATCAACAACTCACGTGTGTGCCATTTACTTTCATCCCCGTCAGTCGGAATGAAAGTAACAAAGGGGTGGGACAGAAGGTATAAACTTGAATTATTTGTTAGTCTTGTCAGACTTTATTTTTTTATTAAAATGTCTGACAATGTCCTTCTTAATATGTATATGCAAACATAGTATTATGAACTTTATCTTAATAAATCATTATTACTTTTAATTTTTAGAATATATCTTAACAATCAATGATGCGCATTTGGATTTTCTTTTCCGACCTATGTAGATCAGCCCATTATCAGCCCATTATCAGCTCCCTCTTATTGGCTACTTTAGGGTCAATCAGACCTCTCTCTGTCGTTCTTACCCTGACTCTTAGCATATTCTGTAGGTGCAATAAAACGTTTTAATACATTTCTGTAACACACAGTGTGGCCGCAGTAGCGGCAGGGAAAAAGACGCTCGTTATAGCTGTAGAGGGATGAAAGAATCAACTGTTAATATAATCCTGACAGTTAAACCTGACTTGCTTTTATACGGAAAAATTCTGACATGGCAAACTTCAGGGTGTGGTCAAATGATCATGACAATGATACATGTAACAATAAACACATCTTGTTATTCAAAAAGATTTACCGCTTGAGTGAATTTACTTTCCGTGATCGAAAACAGTTTGTTAAACTCTGTGAATGTATGACGAATTCACGTTATTTTTGCTGTTGTATTAAGTGTTGTATGGTGTATATGAGACTTGCTTGCCTGCTCAGAGAAAATTGCGTTACTTTTACCCTGTGTTACTTTCATCCTGTGTTACTTTCGTCCCGGCTCTCCCCAACTGTTTTTGAATTAGGTAATTTATTCACCTTTACTTTAAAGCAACTTAGAGTGAGAACAATTATTTAGGTATTAAGGAGCGAGTAGGGGTTAAGCATCAAGAATGCTGAAAGAAAGGCCCTTTTGATTTGGAGACAAAACTTAGACCACTAGACTATCCTTCCATTAACCATTTCACCATCATTTTCAATTACTTTTGACCTGGACCAGCTGCTAACTATGTTTTTTTATTTTTTTATTTATGGAAGTTGAAAAAAAGAAAATAGATTATAGTATTCTCATCCCTGACATCAGTGTGTCATTGTTTTTACGTTAATTCCGCCCATGGCTCTGCTCTTCCTGTCTGTTGTGTGTGCAACACAAAAAAATACTAGACAAGCACACCAAAGTCAAAACATAGCTAACTTGGCAAAGGAAATAATTGTTTTAAATTCACAGGTCTGGGCATCACAGTAAAGATTACACTTGGAGGAATCAATCTGACAGAGCAAAGGAATTTAACCAACTGTTCCAATACCACAGGAATGCCAACCTCTGTCCTGTGAGTCTTATAGACTGCCAGGATTTCCCTAATATTTAAATAAAAGAATGGTGTATTTGTATTGTATTTGATCCAAAAAATGTTACTGAATAATTATTTAAGCTGCATAGGATAACTGTATGTACTGTATTTATTTATTGTTTGTTTTTTCATTGAAAAAACTCTTATGTGGGTATTTTATGAATCTGCTCTTTATTCAGGTGTTGGGAGTGTGTCAAAGCTGGATGTGTCTGGGTCAACAACCATTGCTCCTGGCCACATGCTGGCAATATAAATGTAATAATATTTCTTATTATTGTTCTTTATGACAAAGTGATATCCATGCTATTTATTAGAAGAGAAGTTTAAAGCACTGAATCATTTTAGGAAACAGTCATGGGAAGCTGTTCTAAGATTGCATTATTGTGTGGTGTGGTGCTGCACTTGTACATTGCTACAGACTTCCTTCCCCTTCTCACCCCCCTCTCACCCCCTGCCCCCCTTTTAGGAGTCAAGGGTTTGTCAAGGGCTCGGGTCAGCACTGGATCATGTAGTAAGTATTTATCCTCATACTAACTAACTAACTAACTAACTAACTAACTGGCTTTCTTTCTAACGAAATGTATATTCTATCGGGGAAGTTGGATACCTGAAAGAGGGAACTATTTTGTGCGTTTGGTGAACACCCAATATTTGGGTTTGTCTGTGTCAATGTGAGTGAAACAATGAAGCAGACCATCTACGGCAACAGCAGGATTCCAGCAGGATAAAATATCTTGATGTACACAATAATCTTTCACATCTCACTTGCGTCACCCTTGGCTCCGCTTTGGGTCACTTTGTGCCGCTTTGTGCCGGGTGTAAGATAGGGCCCTAGATATTTATTCACTTTTTGTGTGATTGTCTGGCTTTCACATGCACTAAGCTCTAAAGTCAAACTAAAGAAAGAAGCTCCTTATTAAAAACAGCTTTTAGCAATTATTCTTTGTGTTAAAATGTAAATGTTTGGACATTTGTCAAAGATTTGTTAACATTTGTGTCCGTGTGTGTGCACATATGTGTATTTTGTCAGAAGCCAGAGATTTCTACCATCACTCCCACTAATCTGTCCTTCTATGGCACAAACCATGCCAAATTGACTGGCCACAACCTTACACATGTGACTAAGGTTCGGATCAAGGGAAACATGGACTGTATGCCAAAAGAGTGAGTAATGTCTTTGTCTTGATAACTTTTTGTGCAATATTTAAAGCTTAGATCACAGTCTGAATATTCACTTTTGCAATAAGGGCACATACTGTGGAGACCTCTGTGGAATTTAGGCTAGATAATGACACATTTAAAGGCACACTCATTGACTTGTTTCTGGAATTGCCCTTGGGGAAATCAGCACTCCTAGACTCACGCTGTTCTCTACGCTTCCCCCTAAAGCTGCCCACACTTTCGTGGACGGTTGTGAACAGTAAGCTGGGGCTAAAATTTGTCCATTATAATCACTATAACCAACAATTACGGAGTGTCCCTTTAATATTGTGTCTCATACTGTACTGTCTGTTTTAAGTTCTTAAGACACTTTTAATTTGGGTGGGTCCTGAATTAAATTATCTTTGAGTTATTCTTCTTCTTCTTATCAATATTATTATCCTTACCTGTAAACACTGTTTTTAGGTCTCCTGTATGGAACAAGACAGAGGTGGATCTGATGTTCCATATCCCTGCTGGGGACAAGGGTCGGGCCAACGTATGCGTTGTCCTTCCGGATGACAGTTGTCACGGAAGTGTCTTTGTCTTCTACCGCTCATTACCAGCATGCACCATGATTATGCCAAACAGCAGTTGGAACAGGTATAATTAAATGTTGTACAATGTAGTTTTTTCTTTTGGGTAGTTGAAACTGATGTCGCTGTCTTTTAATTGATAGATTTACTGACTCGTGGTTGGGGCAGAAATCTATCCTAAGGACACTGGCATGTACTGATTGTGAATCTGGGATATTCCAGTAAGAGAGAGGGTCCCTCTAGGTTGTCAGGCAGTGACATCTGGGATATTCCAGTTAGAGAGAGGGTCCCTCTAGGTTGTCAGGCACTCTGTCCTTTTGACCCTTTAAAAAACAAATTTTAGCACTGGCTACCTAAAAACTGAGATAAGCATCCAAGATAATTTTAGTAATTTAGCAGAAACTTTTATTTAAAGTTACTTAGTAAGTATAATGACAGGTATTAAGGTGCAGGTACTGCAGGGGTTAGGCCTCCTGCTTAAGGATTCTACAGGCCCAGGAACTTTCAGATGGGAGGCGAACACCCAGACTACTATACTATCCTGTTCCGTAGTGTCTTTAATGATGATTTCATGGTGATTGGGCGCAAAACACTATTTCTGCAAAAAAATGTATGCATGTAAAGTATATATAGTACTACTAGGGGGCAGGATAGTCTAGGGGTCTAGTTGTTGGACTCCCAGCTGGAAGGTTGTGGGTTTGAGCCCCCCAAAACGGGAGGTTTTAAAATACAAATCACACAGTGATACCTGTTCTTACACAAATACCAAATACTACTTTATATTTCATCACTGAAAGAAAACACGCGCGTGTGTGTGTGTGTATGTATGTATGTATATATATATATATATACAGACACATGTATATATATATATATATATACAGACACAGTATATATAGAGCATGACGATCAAGTGAGGTGTGAAAACCAAGCCGGTTCCCAGAAAATACATCTATTCACTTCTCTCTTCGTGCTGAGAAGTGCTGCTACTTCCTTGATTTGGCAATGACAACAATTTTAACAAATTTAACATCCTTATGTGATTATCTTTCAGTTTTATGAGAAGTCATGACGGATGATGTGATTGTAAGAACCACAGTAATTGTGTTCTATTATGGCTCCTGCAGTGGCAAGAGGAAGCTCACGGTCTACGGATCAAACCTGGAATTTGTTGACGGATTTATCCATCACCACAAACCTCAGATGACCAGTTATGCCACAACCAGAAACTCTGGGGTGGGTGCCTGGACACACACACATGTATACACACACCTATGAAAATAACAGGAAGCATATTTACATACATAAGCTAAGATAAAATATGATAAGATAAGACAAGATCAAATAAAACTTTGTTGAGTGTCGCGCTAGGTCGCCGCGTACCTGTTTTTATGCATTTCCCCCACTGGCTCAGATCCCACCCACTCTGTGGGAGGGATTCAATCGCTCCCAATTGGCCTGCGATGTACTGGTTGACAGAGATAAATAAACTCCTGTGCGACCAGCCATGTCCTCTTCCCCTACACAGGGACTTGCTGTCACAGGTGTGCGGGGTTTTTCACCCTCACCAGGAACGTCTCACTCTGTGGGCCTGGCGCATGAGTGTTATAATTTAAACACAATAGGGCTCTCTTCGAAGGTCATAGCGACCATTCAGAATGCAAGAGCTTTTTCTACTAGTCCATCTACACCGCAAAATGGCGGCTGTTTGAGATGTGGTGTGAAAAAGAAGGCGAAATTCCTTATCAGTGTTCAGTGGGAAGGATTTTATCATTCCTACAGGACTTAATGGATAAAGGAAAAGCTTTTTCTACTATCAAGGTTTATTTGGCCGATTTGAGGGAAAATGGCTGGTCAAAACCCCCTTATTTTATGAAAGGGGGGCTGCAGGCTTCTCCCTGTTTCAAAGCCACTTTCACCTTCATGGGACTTGGCAGTGGTGTTGGAGGGCCTAACCCTGACCCTCAGTTGGCTCCAGCGCATCTTAGGGTGTCTTTAAGGCCAATCCCTGTTTTTTTACCCAAGGTGGTTAACTCATGCTCTTCTTTAGAGCTGGCTGATTCCTACCACGGTTGGTTTGCCAGCTCATTCTACTCATGGTCTGGCGATGTCATGGGCCCTGTTTAGAGGAATCTCTATCCAGGAGATCCAGCGAGTTGGGCCTCGCCCCTCACCTTTGCAAAATTCTATAAATTGGATGTCACCACCCCAAGTCTGGCCCATGCTGTTTTGAGCATAAATTCTTCTGAGGAATACGCTAGGGGTGAGACATCTCACTCATGCTACTCACCTAGTTATATAGCTAGCGTAACTCTAGTTATTGTTAATATGAAATATGCACACAACCATGGCAGGGGATTCAGTTTAACCAGAATCAACTCCTTGTTCTTCACAGACTCTTTCTTATGACAGCCCTTCAGCCGAAGACCCTCACAAGACATTTAACAGCAATGTGTCTATGAAAGTAGCCAACCACACTATGCCGTGTTCCCATCACATTACATACTACCCTGACCCTGTGTTTACCAGCTTCTCCTCCACCAGGACCGGAGATGACCTACGCATCACCATACAGGTACATATCCATCTCTAAATGTAAGGGCTGGTGCGTGTTGAGCGAGAGTAAGCGCGAGCCAGAGAAACACACACAGGCGGGTGTGGGGCTAATCCCTCACAGGTGCGCAGATAGGGCAGGCACATAGGCCTGTGCGCGCCAGTCGTGACAAGCTGATGCGTTCACTATACAACATTCTACAATACAAGTTGTCACAGCCATGTTGACAATATATTTAGACTGGCCTCATCCTTTAAGGAAGGGGAGGTACAGTTTGGTAGCCTAAAGACTGTGCCCTATGAGTATAATATGCAGGTCTGTCTTTCCTACCTGCTACCTGTAGATCCTGATCTCATTGGTCGATAGCATTTAATTGCATCACTGGTTTTCTGGGGTGAGCACTCAATGTTATCTTTTCTTTAGGAGTCTGTAATCTGTATTGTTTTACCTCAGGCCACAAATTAAATTCTTAACATAGGATCCATGGATTAATGATGGATTGCAGTTTTATACAATGCTTGCTAATGCTTAACACCACTATTGACTGACATTACCCTGGCCCTGCCTATGTCAGTTTTGTTACAACTTCTTTATGATTGGTTATTCTGACTATATGCAGCTTTTCACCTTGTATTATAGCAAATGGAAATGTTTGAATGCTGTGATTTCAGAAAAAGGCGGACAAGTTGAACATGACCTTTGCAGAGCTCTCAGTCTGGGGGGTACAGGAGAACAAACAACAGTACATGTGCTTTATGGAGGCAATAGAAACCAGTAATGAGACTGACTTCTTCATCTGTGAGATTCGAAACTCACCCACTGTTGAAATCCAGTTCCTTAAGGTATATCTTACAATTTTGATCAAACCAATTCTTAGGACTGTGACATTTTCCTCAAAAGACAAAAAATAGACACATTTCAGACAGCATTATTATATTATTTGTGGGGTTGCTTTCTTAACTACATCAGTTGACTTGCTTTATGAGAATTATCAGTATGGGTGGAACGTGTCTTTGTCTAACCAATCAGAAATCAACTGCTCCCTCCATTACATATACAATTTGATGTTTTTGTTTCTTCAGCTACAGTTTGGAAATATGACAGTCATCCTTTCAAAGAATTCACCTTTATCAAACCTCTTGATTCTGAGTCTACTTGTCTTTCTGTTACTACCGTGCATTATTGTTGGTAAGAATTCATCATCTATTGTAAAATGGGGTATGATACATGCATAGTATTCTCAGTTTGGCTGCTGGATTTTGAATGAACTGCCTTGTGTTTGTGACATTAGCAGTTTGGTGCATTTACCGTAAAAAGCAGAAGAGACTGACTGCTCAGGTCAACAAGCACCTTGAAGATCTGGAGCTTGCCATCAGGAATGATATCAGACAAGGTTGGTCAGAAGCCTAATATAAAGCACTGTTGACAAATATTTTGTGTGCAAAAGGATTAGAGATGTGCTGCTTGTTTTTGTGTGTCAACTGTGAAATAATAAATAAATATCCATTAATTTAGATATTATTGATACTTTAGATATAATAAAATGTTGTGTAGATTCAGCTGTTGGTAAAATAGCAAGCTAAAGTGTGCTCTGATTGGTTGATATGTCGCTAATCTCCTGCGTAACTTTTTAATAAACTTTAGGGCCATGATATACGCATCCATAATGAAGGATAGTTGGAGCATCTAAAGAACATTTTTGTACTTTTGTCGATAATTTTAGTTGACACAGCAATACTTTCCAGTGGAGTTTCTTGCATGATGGTTAAGGGTAGACATGAAACATAAGTAAAATCTATCACCATATAGTGGAGTTTGTTCAAAAACTAGCTATCTCCTAACTTTGAAAGCCAACACATTACACAGGATAAACACAGTTGTTTTGAGGTGCCCCCAGAACCCTATATTTATTGTCCATTTTACTGTTTATATTTGGAACACTTTCTCATAGTATACTGTCCTCTCAAGGTTTTGTAGACCTGCAGATGGAGAAGGCAGACCTGTTGGAAAATGTTGGAGCCATCCCTTTCCTGGACTACAAGCATTTTGCCTCAAGAATCTTTTTCCCTGAGGTATGAGGATGTCTCCACCTGACAAACTACAGCTTTAAACATGAAGGTTGAAATCTAATTGCTTTGATTTTCATGGGTCCATTAATGCATTTTCCTTTGATTTATAGGGTGGAACACTGGTTACATCTTGTGTCAGAGACATTGGCCAGGTGACATTTTGAAAAAGCAGTTTATGTGTGTGGGCAAGTGTGTGGGTTCTTGCTTATATTTGTGTGCATGAATAAACATAAGCACAGGGGGGCGAAGCAACAATGTATGATTTAGGCAATAGTCTTAGTATGTAAGAAATGGATCACAATAAAGAATAAAAAATAAAATAAAAATGTCTAACCTCTATACTTATTACTGTTGCTTATTAACTTAAGACTGACAGACACACTATTCCACATGTACCTGGCAGTGTTCTGGGCTGACTTCACTGATGCATATTTGTCCTTGGATCAGGTTGTGGGCATGGTAGAGCCGGAAGAATGTTGCCGGGCCCTGTCCAAACTGATTCGAGACCAGCTGTTCCTAACTTCGGTGGTTCATGCCCTGGAGGAGCAAAAAAACTTCACTGTTAAGGACAAGTAAGTCTGATTTGAATGGTCAAAATGTCAAAAGTTGCTAAAAATCTTGCTGGTCATGTTTATTTCATAGTATATACACAGTAATTATAAACTGTATACATTCTCAGTGGCTCAGTTAGATAAATGTAAACCCGCATAAAGTTGCAAGTAATACACACAAGTCTTTTTCTTCGGTGGTCACTCGAAATGAGTATGACTGTCCTCTCAGTCGGATCATCTTATTTGTGGATCCTCAGGTGGCTGTAAAGGCCAATCCGTGATCCACAGATTCTGCTGCAATGTGGGCATTGGAAGATTGATGTGGTGTGCGGTGGTGGAGCCATTCTCTGTTTGTCCTTGCAGTGTTGCCGTTTTGCCTCTGCGGCACAGCAGAGTTCTGTTTCGTGGTGTGCTGCACCTTCCTGCACTGCTTTACTTCAGTAGTCCTTGTTCAACGCGAGATCCTCCCAGTTGCCGGACGTGAGATTAAACTTTTTCAGGCTGGTCTTAATATTGACTTGAAGCGTGTCTTTCGCCCCCCGGGGGCTCGCTATCCTTCTTTTATCTGGGAGTACAGGATCTGCATAAGGAGGCGGTTGTTGGGCATGCGGATGACATGGCCTGTCCATTGCAGCGAGATGCCCCTATAGTTTCCACATTCAGCCTTGTCCCCTTTCTTGAATATGGTAACAATTTGAGCATCCCGGAGCTCTGAGGGGAGCTCTTCCCTTTCCCAGAGCTTGACGAGTAGATGGTGGATGTAGTGCCAGAGCCTTGGTCCTCCTTCCTTTAAGATCTCCGCTGGGATCCCATCAGGCCTTTCCTGATGGCATTTTGAACCTCAATTAGAGTATGAGGTTCCCCCATGTCTTCCCTGATCGGACTCTGCGGGATATGATCGGTGATGTCTGGCTCGGCTAAACTGTCACCATTCAGAAGTTCTTGAAAGTGCGTTGATGGAGTCATTATCTTTTAGAAGTCTGTCCATCTTTTGAGCGCAGGGGATTTAAGCCGTGATGGCTAGGGCCATAGACAGCCTTAGTGGCACCTGATATCACCTGAATCTGCAAGCCTGGAGTTCTAGAGCCTTTTCTGTCCACCATTTGTTCTTGAGCTCCCTCATCAATCTCTGAACGTCAGCCTTGGCTCTAGAGTGTGCTGCCCTTTTGGCCTCACATATTTTGCCACCCTCGGAAGGCTTTTCGTTTTCTGGAGGTAAGTTGTTCTGTTGCGTCATTTTCATCAAACCAGTCCCGATATTTCCTGGGCTGATACCCAAGGGTAGATTCGCATTCGCATGAGTCATGGATGGTGGATTTGAGAAGGCCCCAGTGGTCTTCTATGTTGTCAGGATATTCTTGCTGAAGGCTTTCCTCAAGAGAGTCCTGAAGTAGCTGCTGGGTGGCGGTTTCATTCAGGCTGTCAAGGTTCAGTCTTCGCTGGGCCTGCTTCTTCTGAATCCTCCTCCTCTTTTTAAGTTTGATGGACATTGTGGATCAGATGAGGCGGTGGTCTGTCCAGCGGTTGTCAGAGTCTATCATGGCCCTTGTGATGTTCACATCACACCGGTCCCTGGCTCTTACAATGACATAATCAATGAGGTGCCATTGCTTGGAGCGAGGGTGCCTCCAAGATGCCTTGAATTTGTTTTTCTGGCGATAGAGAGTGTTGGTGATGACAAGGTTGTGCTGAGCGCACTTACTCAGCAGTAGCACTCTGTTGGAGTTGATGTTACCAATGCCCTCCTTGCCAATAGTGCCCTTCCAGAGGTATTGGTCCCGGCCTACCCTTGCATTAAAGTGTCCAAGGAGGATAATCTTGCCCTCCCTGGGGATTTTTGACAGGGTTTCCAGGCAGGTGTAGAAACCTTCTTTTTCTTCCTCGTCGGAGTCCAGGGTACGGGCGTAGGCGCTCACTACTGTCGCTGTCTGGTTGTTGACCAACACCAGACGAATGGTCATGAGGCGCTTGCTGATCCCCATAGGAAGTTCGGAGAGGTGGTTGACAAGCTGGTTGTTGATGGCAAGTCCAACTCCATGGTTTCTAGCCTCATTGGCTGGCTTTCCTTTCCAGAAGAAATTGCAGCCACCTTTCTTCTCCTTCAGCTGCCCTTCACCTGCCCATTGGGTTTCCGAGAGAGCAGCTATATCAATCCGGCTTCTCTGCAGTTCTCTGGCAATGATAGTTTGTCGCTCAGGTCTGTCACTGGAGGCGCTGTCCATCCGAGTGTGCACATTCCAGACTTAAATTTTCTTTGTTTCTGACCACAAATTAGGTGTTCCCTCTGGACACGGTAATCCAGTCGGGAGGTATGACTATATTTAGGGCACCTTTTCTAGCCTCCTTCCCCATGTGGGGTAAGCAGAGCGGATCCTAAATAGGACTGCTTACTCATGGGTGTAGCTGCCAAAGAGCTCTTCTGCCTCGTTTCAAGAGCCCAGCGACTGACTCTGAGGACACCCATCGCCTGATGTGCCAGCTCATGACTAGGAACTTCCAGACTACACAAACCTGCCCCCGTCGCCACTTGCTGGTCGCCATAGGACTTTATCCAGGGTGGATTCCCTTTGTTGAGGACGCCTGTGCGTAGCGTTGTTTAACGTGGGGAGGCTGGTGCACAGACAGCCACCACACGGTCTTTGGCAGGTTTGGGTCAGGATCCAGTGGCATGGAGTCCAAGACGACTGGAGACCCAACACTGCTGCAGCCTTCATCCGCCTTTCCAGCTGTTGTGATGCTCCACTTAAGTCAGCCATAATCATCCGCCTGTTCCGCCGTTGAGGTCTTTTTTCTTTTTTTTCAGGGTGTGCTCCCTTAGCCTTTGCCTTTATAGGCTACCCCACAAGGCAATGGAACTATTTACCCATAGCAGGGGCTGTGGTTGGCGGGTGCCAGGGTGTGTCCAATGCTTGGTGGGCCTGCACACCGCGCCTCTGGGGCCCACTGCTGCTCAGAGATCCCTTACAGTTCAGCCTGGGTCCACTAGGGCCCAGTTACCGTGTGTGGCCGCGAGGAGGCACTGTAGGAGTCTTGGTGGTGGAGAGGCTATGTACCGACAGGAAGAGACTTACGCACTCGACTCCTCTTTTTGCCCTTGCACAAGGGCTGGTTGGTGGCAGTAGCTGTAAGCAGAATGTAGCAAGCAGAAGCAGTATGCAGCGTACAGCGTGCAATAAATACTAAACTGCTAAACTACATGCACTACTATCCCAGTACTACTGCACAGACGCATCACACACGCCCACATATATATATATATGTGTGTGTGTGTTTGTGTATATACACACACACTGCATACACATGCATGGGTTTATGCCCTGTACGTGTGTGTTCCTGCATTAAAACAACGCTTACAAGCGTTTCATCCGTAATTCAGCTTCTGTGTGTTTTTGCTGGCTGCTCTTACTCTCGTCCAACACACACCGCACTAGCATTTGACCTCCAGTGGCATATAAAGAGGAAACACTGGCTCTGAGGTCTTCAGAGGCAGAGAATAAACACGCATTTTTATACGCCTTTACATGTGTCATGAGGAATACAGAGTTGCTGACAGATGAAAGAAATCATAACAGAAGTCCTAAGTCAGTGTAAATGGTCTCAACTTTGCTAAGACACATCCCTAGTTAATGCGTACCTCAGCTGCCAGATGGCAATGCATGGTCACAGCATATCCCTATTTATTTTTTTAATAATTAATATTTTATTGAGTATTTGAATACCACTGTTACATTGTAGTCAACATTGTGGACAGCATTACAATTGACATCTCAACATATATCCTACAGTGATGACACATTTTGAATAAAAAATAGAAAAGAAAAAGGATTAAGCCAAAAGAGTTTTACAATAATCACCACGCTCTTATCTGTTAGCGATATATTGCACGTAGTTTCCCCATTTCACCACATATTTTCCACCCTGTCATTAATGTTGAAAGAGATTTATTTGTATGACGCCACTTTTGCCAACTCTATGCTACACTCCTGGAAAGAGGGACCTGGGTTCTTCCAGTTTCTCATTATTATTTGTTTTCCAACCATTATACTGGTCTGAATAAAGTCTGCTACTCCACAATTCAATGTCATTTGTGAATCATTTAAAACATACAGCCTCGGGCAGAACTCCAAGCTAGCCCGAGTAATGTTTTCAATGCGATCATGAATCTTTAGCCAATAGTTCTGAATCAAGAATCAAGGTACATTCCCAGAGCAGATGAAGAAGAGTCCCTTCCAAGCTGCAGCACTTCCAGCAGTCTGCATTATCCCTCAGCTTCAACCTAAACAAACCTAAACAGTGTCCAATAAAAGTGATTAAGAATCTTAAACTGGATTAATCTAATTTTAATGTCTCTTGAAACCCTCTTAGTGTTTTCCCAAATACGATCCCACTCTTTATGTGCGACATCAATGTTCAAATCTGCCGACCAAGTTAGCATTGTTGCATAAGATATGGTAACTGTCTGTTGGAGTAACATTGAATAAAAGATAGCAGCCTCATGCCCCAAACCAATTTTTTTCGTAGTCTGAGAAAGAAGGTTTGATTGCTGAGGTTCTATTTCTCTCCCTATGACAGTAACAGGTGATGCATTTGTAAATACTTCCAAAAATTATTTCTGGGCAGATTGTATTCACCAGCCAACCTTTCAAATGACTTTATATTGTCCCTCTCATATAGGTTTGCTAGTGTAACAATTCCTTTTTCTATCCAATCTTTCCATAGAAGGGAATGTTTATTAATACATAACTTTGGGTTATTCCAAATACAAGTTTCAAAATTAAGATAGACATTGATATTAACTTTAGATATTGCCTAAACTCCTTGTCTTTGTGACAGTATATGACTCAAATATAAGACAGTAGGGAGGCAGAACTGTAATTTTGGCAACAAGGCTCTATGGCCTTATTTAGAAAGATGGGTGAGAAGAAAGCAAAGCTGCTGTGCCCAGGTGCAGCGCCGGTGAGCGGGACACCGGCGCTGTTTCCAGTGTCTCGTGTAGTCTGCGCTTGCACTCACCCTACAACCACATTACAGATGCCAACATGGAATTACTGTCTCCTAAAGGACTCTCCTAAAGGAGTCATTGAGAGTGGTTATCTTTGATTTGTGGAGTAGATAGTGGTTAGGCTTCTTGCTCAAGGATGCCATCGGGAAGTGTACTTTTAACTTAAGTTAAAAGCAAGAACAAAACAAAGATAACCACTTCTGAATTGAACTACTAAATTTTTTGTGTATGTGTGTGTTGCCTGCAGATGTACGGTGGCCTCCCTGCTGACCGTAGCACTGCATGGGGACTTGGTTTACCTGACCGAGGTTATGGAGGATTTGCTGCGTGACCTGATGAGGCAGCCCAGCAACGCACAGCCCAAACTGCTGCTGCGACGCACTGAGTCCATTGTGGAGAAACTCCTCACCAACTGGATGTCCATCTGTCTTTACGGCTTCCTCAGGGTGCGTTGTGGTGCTTAAATTACACAGCAATCTGTTTGCCAGTCTGGAGATTAGAAGCAACTGCAGTCTGTACAGTATGTTTTTGAATGCTTTCATTTACTATTACATATATTTAATTGCTGCGCTCATTGTGTGCAAGACAGGTGAGCAGAGTAAAAAATATTGCACTCTCAGGTACCAATTGGGCACTTCCTGTGACCATTTGCACAGATTTCTTTAATAATTTTTCATTAGTCCTCATGCTCGTGGACCTGTTTGCAGAGTTTGACACGGTAAACCCTCACTGAGTTGGGCATTGCCCACTCTGCGCTCTTCTGGTTTGAGTCTTATCTGACAGATCCCTCCTATCAAGTCCTCTGGAATGAACTGGGTTCCACAAGGATCTGTGTTGGGACCCTTACATTTCTCCCTGTACACCAGATCTCATCATACAGATTATCCTATCCCTGCTTTGCCGACGACACCCAACTCTACAGTACTTCTCCAAGGTGAGGTAGGAGAGGTAGTAACATGTCCCAACTGTGAAGAATCTCTCAGTTGTCCTGGACAACCGACTGTCCTGCGCAGCCAACATCACTGCAAATTCTCCCTCTACAACATTAGAAGGATAAGGCCGTTCCAATCAACAAGTGAAGCGGTAAAGCTCCTGGTCCAAGCTGTAGTGATCTCCCACCTAGACTACTGAAGCTCTCAACTAGCCAGACTACTCCACTACAAGACCCTTTCAGCGTGTTCAAAATACCCCAGCACATCTGGTATTCAACCAACCCAAGTTCTCCCATGTAGCCCCCTCTTTCGAGACCAAGCAATGATCAGATTCCAGGCCCCAACCAGAGCGCTTTGATCTACCACCTTGGCTGGTCGGCTGGCATCTCTGTCACTATTAGGGCGCAAGAGTCGCTCAGCCCAGTCTTGACTGTTTTCTGTACTGGCGCCACAATGGTGGAATCAACTTCCTGCAGAAGTGAGGACAGCAAAGTCACTACCCATCCTCAGCAAGAGACTTAAAACCCAGCTTTTCAAAATCACCTCATCATCTCAGCCAATGACCTCTCTACCTCATAACACTCTCACTAACTGAAATTCTCTATGACCAACCTTTTATCTTCTGTCTATTTAGATTAAAGCGTTTTGCTAAATGCTATAAATGTGATCATGCACACTAGAAATTTGGTGGAGCCACTGTAGGGTTATGCTGATGGTTTCACTAGGGCTTAGGAAGACCAGTTCACATAATAATGATAATTAAGTTTTCATGGTATTGAGCGTCTAATGTTGGGTATAAATTCACAATACTGTTTGGGTACCAAAGTTGATCTGACATTTTATGTTTACTAAAGGAGAGCGTGGGCCAGCACTTGTTCTTTATGGTAAGTGCCCTGGCCCAGCAGATAGCCAGAGGACCAGTGGACTCTGTAACAGAGAAAGCTCTCTACACTCTAAGTGAGGACTGGCTGCTTTGGCAAACTCAGGACTTTGCCTCCCAGGTAAAAACACACACACACAAAAAAAACAGTTCCAAGCACCCTCCTATTCTTTTACTGCATCACTAACTTCAAACCATAGAATGGACATGTGGCCCACCCATCATTTCTTAACTGGCTACAGACACATACATTGTATGTTTGTGTGTCCTCTCTAGAAACTGAAAGTGCTGTTTGCGGTGGGCAGCACTGAAGAAGTCAGCGAGCCGCTGGAGGTGTCCGTGCTCAGCTGCGACACAGTGGACCAAGTCAAACAGAAGATACTGGCTACGTTCAAGACCAAATTTGGTTTCCATTACTCCCCTTTAAAGGACATCCACATAGGTGAGAGACCAAAGGACAATCAAGTGTTTCAAAATACTTAGTGAAAAATTCTCTCATAGGTAACTAGCTGTTTTAAATCTGGTACATATAGCAGGGATGCAAACAGCTTGCTTTTTGGCAACTGTTGCTATTTCCACGTAAATGTGGGTGACTTGTCAATCATCCTGATCCGAAGAGTGTTTTTTCTTGGGGTGGGGATGGGGGTGTTAAACAAACAAGGTAGCTACTATGAGTGTTCAAATGTGGAGTTGTTGGCTGTAGCTAAACAGTAAACCCAGTACTCAGCTGTAGGCTAACCTGCCAACTAGTCTTATTGTGTTATAGTGGTTTTGCTAATCCTCTGCAGGCCAACTTTTACCTATAATTGTGTGAAAATATGGCAAAGTTTTTTATCACTAGTCGAACAGTGTTCAAGTGTGGAGATGGATTTATGAAGCTGTAATGTTACGGTAGCAATTGACTGTAGGGTTATGCTAACCAGCTAGCAAAGTTTCTAATACCCACAGTATATTTACACATGTATATAAGTTCTGCCTGCCTGCCTGCATAGAACTGCAAGTCCTTTCGCAGACCTGTAAGTCCTTTCGCAGGACTGCGAACAGCTTGGAAACCACCGGACACAGTAATTATTTCTAAGACAAACTGCAGCTTGAAAATAAATTGTGCCTAAGAAGAAAAAAAAAAGAAGAAAAGTAAAGCATGCCAATTTTCAGTCTAATCAATCTAAACTATCTTCAGTCATAAACTTCGGATAATTTATTATCATTGACAAACCCAACAAATAATTTAGCATCTTTTTCGAGCAGTACTTTGCTTTAGAAATCATCATCAAATGTCCGGTAGTTTTCACTTTAGTTTTGTGCCGTGCTGCGACGTCTGCTGCTGGCATTGATGTATTCGCTGCTGATCTATCTGTGGACTGCAAGACAGGGGCGGAACCGCTATGGCGGTTGACCAATCAGAGCACACTGGGCTCATCGGGGGGGGGCATGGAGACACACGACACAGGACCATGTAAATCTATTCTAGTAGACCCTAAAAATAAAAAAGTGAAAGTAAAATGCAATTTAATACTTTTCATCTGTCTTTCTTTTATTGATCTGAGTATATTAAATAAAATGTCCTATTTATTTAAGCATATAACACAGGCCTTCATCACATGGTTATATAAGGGAAATGGGGAAATTGATGGTTAAAAAATATATATACTTTTTTCTTGCCAAAAAACAAACAAACATGAAAACCACAACAATGGAGCGGGCGAGTTTGAATTTTGTTTGAATTCTGTTTTATTTGGCAAGTTAAGCATATCAGCCAAAATTTTTATAATTTTTACTCAAATATAAAGACATTGGCCATCATTTACGAAACGAACGTACGACATAAAATAGGCGTAAAACAGGCATTTCCACGCAAACCTCTGCATTTATCAAAATGGTGGACTTCAGCGGACCCTACTCTCAAAATTTCACCTTGTGTATGCAAGTTTTCGAGTGAGCAGATTTGCAGTGCAGCATAGTGGCGTAGTCGGAAATTTGTAATTCTGTCTGGCATCCAACCATGCGCAGCCACATACTCATCATTTTAAAATATGCAGCATGGCAAAACATTCTATTTTGAAAAGGCCTACGTCGACTGTGTACAATAAACAGGGTTAACAGTTTTTAAGTAAGAGTAATTTCTTTCATTTTGAGATAGGCTACTTATTAGGCTAGGCTACTGATGACACAATTACAAGCAATTTAAATGAATCAGTTAAAAGAAAATGGGTGGACTAACCGATAAAAAATATGGTTAGATGCTTAAGTCACCTATTTACAATTAGATCATTTAGCAGACGCTTTTATCCAAAGCGATTTACAATTACATGGTGCTATTACATGCAGCAGATAGGGGTTAGGCATCTAGCAAGGATGCTTACAGGTAGGCCAACTCTGGGGCTCGAACCCACAATCTTCCAGCTGAGTGTCCGACACCTAAACCACTAGGCTATCCTATACAATATTATCAAAGGTAACCACACAATTTATTTAAACAAGAGCTTTTACTCATCGAATCTCAATTATCAGGAGAAGAAGAAGTCATCAAATCTCAGCAATGGTAGATCTGGTTAGACCTCTAAGCGCCCCTAAAAGACGTGAGAGGGATTTTTGTGATCGCATGGATCTCTTTACGGATGAGTGGCTTTTCGTCTCCCTAGGCCTGTCCTTGAAAAATGTTGCCACAATTTGGAGCCTTAATTGAGGAGAGAAACCTGACGCTCTAATGCCTTACCTGTGCCAGTGCAGGTGCTCTCCAATTTCCAATTTGATCATTTAGCAGACGCTTTTATCCAAAGCAACTTACAACTCTTCACGTTGGGGTTTTTGACCACCGGGCCACCTTTCTGCGTGAGTTGGGGGAAAGGTCCGGTATCCCACAGCCTACAATAAGTAGAACTATGCCAGCAGTCAAGTCCCCGCATATGAGCAGCATATCAAGTCCCCTTCTCGTCAATATCTACACGCCAAAGAAAACGTGCAAAATCATATTGGCCAGTGGGGTTCCGCACAATATTGCTTTGGATATTAGGGTGCCATTTTATTTGCCAATGCATCAAGATGAGCATATGCCCAGAGAGCTGTTGCCAGCACACCCCCAACTGGGGGCTATACAAAGGTGACAGGACCTAATTCGTCACTTTTAAAAGGTATAATGTTATTTGTTAAATGTTTTTACCTAGGATAGGCTAGTCAATAGAAACAAGACAATGTGAACCCTGTTGTAAGATGATTTCTGCGTTCGGATTTGCGCTGGTTTCTATGCTAGATTGACAAACAAGGGCCATTAAATCAGAGCTTGGCTGTAGGCATGGTTTTCACAGAAGTGAGAGACATCTGAAGAGAATACTGCAAGGGGACACACAAGACTGTTACAGTGACGTCTTGATGAAGATTGTCACCAGTCATGTGTCCACAAATTGTATCCCATATTATTTCATCACTGTAGGCAGATGTGTTTTAAAAATTGTCCACTACAGTAGAATTCTATGAAGCCGTCGGCACAATACTGTCAAAAACAGACTGACAAGATTATTTAACGTCACATTATTAATTATTCAGCACGTCATTTCACCGCAAGCCCCAGACACGTACAGTATAGGACCCCAACACTGCTGTGTTACACGTCATGCTCTTTGGCAAACGCGGGGTATATAATGTCTTTATATTTGAGGCCAATCTCAAAAGTGTGTGGACTCCATTGTTGTGGTTTCCATGTTGACATTTTTTCCTTTTTTATTGTGTTTTTAATCTATCTTCTGTTGTTCAAATTAGGTAAAAATCAAGAATATTGGTTTGCAATATTGGTTTTCATAAGACAAATCCTTACACTGGATCCAATACACAAAACCAATACACTGTAGGCCACCTCTCCCCCCAAACTGAGAGACAACGATCATTCATCATTGCGACATTTCACTACAAGCCAGACACATACAGTATAGGAGGCTATGCCACAAGTATAAACAAGTATAGTATAAACAAGTGAACACTGCAGATTTAACGTCTTTATATTTGAGGCCAATCTCAAAATTCTCTTTTTTCACCTCACTTGTTTGCATTCCTGGTATAGAGTATGACAGAAATGGCGTGTTTGTTCCTCTGGAGGAAGTTGATGACAGCTCAGAGGTTCTGGGTAAAGTGACCATGCTCAACACACTCAAGCACTACAAGGTGAGAAATGATGGCATGAAACAGAAAATGAATTAAAGACCCATATCATTACAATTTCTGTTAAATCTTTTGGACTCAAATGGACTTTTTCCTCTGTTTGAGCTGAACATTCTTTTCAGTTGGCACTTTTTTAAACATACTAACTTGATTGGCTATCTGGGAGTGAGAGGATAGGTCGGAAATAATTGGTTACAAACCAGAAATTATGTCACACCTGGAGCCAAATCTGAATGATTTTTTTTAGAGAGGACTTTTAGCTAAATTCGATGTTGGACAGATTTTAAAATTTGTTCAGCCCCTTCAGTTCCTTTCAAACAACACATCTGACCACCGAACTGGAAATATTTCAATCGATACATAATGAATAAAGATAAAGCCACTAGTAGGGAAAAAATTAAAAGATTTAAAACTAGGACATGTTTTAACTACTTATGAAAGAGGACATGACAATCAACAATCAAATAAGAGATCACATGACGCAGTTAGCAATAGAAAATTTGGCTCCAATACTAACTTGAAGGTGCTTCAGGTGGGATTTTAGAGCTATAAATTCAGTGTAATTTGTTAGAAATGTCCAACACAGTCAGATATCAGTGAGTCAAATGCTCTGTGAGAGTATCTGTTCTGGTTGATATCCCCTGCTTCTAAAGTATATAAGTGATTTAGATTTTGCCAGGTGCCTGGAGATTTCTGACCATTCAGGGTCTCTTTTCCCTGATTGGTCCAGCGAATCTACCTTGCCTGTCAATCACATGAATGTGCGCACACAGCTACAACAGGTTTGTAAATGGCTCTTCGCAATGGCAGACCAACAGGCTCCAGAGGGAGGGAGGGAGGGAGTAGAGGAGGAGGGGGTGGGTTTTTGGGTTGTTGATTTTCAAAATCATACTCTTTCGTTCTTTTTTGATCTAGCTCTCATTGCAACTCTCAAATCATACCCACAGCATCTTTAATGGAGGCACATGTAATGCCAAACTCCTACCTTAAAAACGTATAATCAGAAACAAATAGCTGATATCACAGGGGATGTGTCCATCCATATAGTCTATGCTTAAAACATAATTTTAATTCACAACCCGTAAATAATGTAACCATTTATTAACCAGTTAGATACACAGTACATTCAATGCTATAGTGGCCTGGACTGTGTTGGTCAGATCACAAGACCATAGAGATACATAGGGATTTCAGTAAAAGCAAAGTAATTTTTCGAAACCTCAACCATTATAGTTTAATTAAAATCACTATATGTAGGGAAGAAAGCAACACTTTTCAAATAAACATTCTATTAATACCAGGATAGTCTAGTAGTCTAGGTATGGGACTCCCAGTCGGACTCCCGGGAGATTGTGGGTTCGAGCCCTAGAGTTTGCCAACTGTAAGCATCCTTGAGCAAGATGCCCTATCTGCACCATGTAATTGTAAGTTGCTTTGGGTAGAAGCATCTGCTAAATGACCTAATTGTAATACCAGATGCTATTTTGTACAGATGTATAATGACTTTGGTATAATTAGACTTTGAATGGACGTTGCGCATTGTTACTTTCGTCCCTGTCAGTCAGTAGGAAAGTAACACAGGGGTGGGATAGAAGTAACGCAACTGTATAAACTTGAATTGTTTTTATTACAATTTCTGACAATGTCCTTCTTATGTAATTGCAAACATAGTATTATGTCCTTTATCTTAATAAATATAATAATATAACAATCAATATGCGAAACTGCGCCTGCACATACATTTATTGTTAGGATATCTCAGAAAAGTGTTACTTTTGTCCCAGCTCTCCCCTACTGTATCCAATGCCAACCTTCTTTTAAAACGGTGATTTTATTTATATAATTTATATCATTTATTTATATCATGTCTGTCTAGATTGGCGATTTTAGACTCTTTTCAGGGATGGTCAAGCACAGCTAAATTTCCTCTCAGCCCCCCTAAAAAAAATGTATAATTTATTTAATACATAAATGATAAATGATTACTAGTATTAGTGTTATTGTTGTAAATTAAAATATTATATACAATATTAATATATTAATTGTTATCCAGTGTATTTAGTTATTTAGCAGGGGGTTTGAACACTTTTGCAAGCTCCTGTATGCATGTCACATTCTCATTAGGGCCTAAAGATCTGATCCTAGAATCGCTCCTGTCTGTCTGTAAACCTGCAGGTACCTGATGGAGCATCAATCAAAGTGCTGTCCAGGAAATCCCATCCACCTCTGAGCCCCCAGGGCAGTTTTAAAGGTTAGGAGCTTTGGTTGTAAAGCAAGAATATACAGTATATCAATTAAATATGAGGTTCCATATTCTGACATTGTGTATATTCGAGTTTCCTGCTACTGACCATATGCAAATATTTATGAGATACGGTACTATCATCATCAAGATGGCTCCCGCCTAGGACACGGCATTTGAAAATTACTGCATTTTTATCGGCCATTGCCTAAGACAGGTCATCCAATGAACTCCACCATGTTGGGACACTGAATAAGAATTACTGAAGTCAAAGTTTTAATGGGGAGCCAGATACTGTATGTTGGCAGTGAGACCAGGGGATATCATACAAATTCTAACAAGGCTGGTACTAATAGTTAATGAGAATATCCATGGACAGTAAAATACAGTTTGTCCTGAGCAATACTTACTCACGTATTGTAGTTCAGGGGATGGTTGTGGCTAAAAAAATAACACAATGGGCCTCGTGTCTCTTATATTCTCTCTTAATTTTCTGTTAAGAGAACAAATTTGAGAAGTTAACTCCAGATGCACCAAACATTCTTTACTATCCAAATATGCTCTTACCTGGGTGTGCTGAAAGATGAATCCCACTTGAACATACATTGGAGGCGCCTGGCCGATTGTTTATTATTAGCATAAACACTATATAAGGGCAGGTGTTGTGCCTTGTGCAAATACTCTGACACATGCCCAAGAATTATTAGAATCAACTAAGTACACGTCATTTTCTAGAGCGTCAGTACTGGCGTTACAGCAGAATAAAAAACCCAGCAATGGCAAACATTTGTGACACTGGAAATGTCGTTTCAGCACAGTAACTTAAAAAAAATTTAAAAACACATTTTTGGTTAGCACTGTATGGAAACAATATGGCTACAGGGGCATGAATGATATGATATATTTTAGTACTCTCCGAAGTGCACGACTCAAAGACTCCTATCTCTCTCTGTAAGGATTCTGTGTCTAAAACTCTGAGTGCGCCAAGTAAGCTACTTGCTGATGTGAAGGCGTGTTAAGTTGAGGCTCCAGAGTATTGCACAAATTTAAAAGCAGGGCTCTTGGCAATTTGAAACAGCTCAGCAGCCATTCATCTGTCAATGCGTTCTCTGCGTATAGGCTGGATGGCCAAAGCATCTAAGAGCAGTATGTAAGCCATTCAAAAGCTGAACACACGCAATATCATCCAAGGGTTTTTATAGTCTTCATTGGGATCAATGGACCAATAGAATTCTTTATCCCACAAATTTAATAATTCAATAATTATAATTACTCTAAAACAAATGGTAATCTACATTTGAATATATTATATTCATGCATTTTTTTAGGTTCCTCAAATTGAAAACAATTACGTTCCTTGAGTTGGACAAACAATTTGTGGACTGTGAAAACAAGATGTTTTATCTTGGTAAGAGTGCTCTTGACCACTCGTAAAATTGTTTCTTACCTAAGAGAAGAGCAAAAATAATAAAATGAATCCCAGAAATCAATGGGTCCTAATAAAATAGAAACAAATCGTGGATATGAACAAAAATAACTATTGAGCTAGTTGGGACCATATCAGTGTGAAGGTTGATGAGAAAATGGGAAATAAATTAAACTAATGAACTAATTTTGTATGGTCATCTTTGTCATAAACATTTTACACCACAAAAGAAGTTGTGATGTGATGGCAGTTAATTTCTGTTTGTATGTTCCTCTAGATGATCAGGACTTCTCTGTGAAATACTTCCACTTGGTGAGAGGCCAAAATATTTGCACAACTGAGACTATCACTGTGTATTGCTGATTATTAGCATGTCTAAGATTGTTATTGTTAGTTTTGTATTATTATTATTATTATTATTATTAATATTAGCAGTAGTAGTGTGTGTGTGTGTATGTATGTAT